>VWYI01033398.1:34730-67884 GCA_013399455.1 Anthoscopus minutus
ACTATATAACCAAAGAACAATGGTCTAGCCAGCTGAAGGAGAATCCCTTTTGATTGAACAATACCCTTCTGCTGTCTGTGGGTTCCACAGGTCAATCTAAAGAGCAGCTTTTAGAGTTTAAAATGTAGCACAGTATGGTTATGTAGTAGTTCTTATAGGCCATATGTAGATTCTATAGAATGTGTTTCTTGTACTGGTTGGTCAATGTAAATTACAATAGTCACCAGAGAAAAAGATATAATGTATTGTAACTAGAACTTAGCACTCTTACTCTTACTCTTACTCTTACTCTTCGATTTCTCTCTTTCTCATGTTTTTCCCCTCTTTGCTTGCTCCTGCTCCCTTAGCTCTTTGCTCACTCTCTCTCTGGGCTTCTTGCCCTCCTACTCTCTTGGCTCGCCCCCTCTCTGTCTCTCTCTCTTGCTCCTGTCCCCTCTCCCTTGTCCACTCCCTCTTTTCCCACTCTCTCTCTCTCTCTCTCTCTCTAGCACACCTATAGCTGCGGTTTGCAGCATAAGCAGAGCTCCTGTACCCACCACCTATGCAATAAACCACGTTCCAAGAGCAGCTCTTGCTTATAGAGATCCCTACCATTGGTGGCATGCCTTTTCCTGCAAGATTTATTTTCCTGAAGTAGCAGTTCCACAGCAAACTCAAAGGTAAAAAGCCAAATAATGGCACTCTTAAGTTATGAAATTTTCAGTGACAAAGATGCAGCCTTCTGTTTACAAATGGTTTTATAGTAAGGATCTGTTATTTAATATTCAATGAAATAATCTCAGTATAGAAATCATATGGTCAAGGAAAAAATCAGAACTTCAATATTATATTAATGTTAGCACTACAGTGTGTTCAGACAGAGAGACATCTAAGAATCTATTTTACTTTTCACTATTTACATTGTTTTGCTACTATTTCCCAGCTTGGGCAATAAATAGCTCAAGCTATTCAAGAATTCAATGACCGCCATACTTTTCCTATAACACATTTCATCTGTTATGTCTGGGTACATCACCTAGGTCAGTATTACCATCTCCCTTTTAGTGATGAAAAAAAATCTAGATTTAGAGATAAAATAGTAATAGTCAAGGCTAGACTGTTGTGCAGATGGAAATGCAAGCTAGGCTTCCATTGTCTTATCCATATGACTAACCTCATCTCACTGGTGGATGGAGAGCTCCATCCAAATGGTCTGATTTTTAGGCAGACCAGGATGTCTCCGTGATGATGGGTGAAAGCAGTGAACTATGAAACAGGGAATTCCAGTTGTGGTCTCTGACATAAAAGAGGCGCAAGCACCAGAATGGGTGATTGGGCACTTTGGCTCTGGGTACAATTTACACTGCTTTGTTCTTGTTCAAGCTATACATAAACAAGAAGATAAAACCACTTGCCTGGGAAATAAAAATATTAGTGTCTTTATCTGATACCTTTGGCCATGCAATGAGAACTGGACAAATTTCCCATGGCCCAGGCTATGACATGTCAAATCCTGCTTACACTCCTCTTCATACATCAGCTTAAGTTGGGCCCTCCACTCAAGCCTGTGGGCTTCAGGAGGTGACTAATCAAGATACCTCCCCAACAAACAGAAAAATAAATTTGTTCTTCCTCTTAGCAAAGCCACCTGTTTTCATGCCCTGACTGTCCAGGCCATGATAAGCCTGATGGATCAAAGATTTGCCATTCACTAATTCCACACTATCGTTTTTATCCATGGGGCCCTTTTTCTTTTCTCCATCTTCTTTTCCAGTTTATCCAAAGAGGAAGCTGGTCCACATTCTTATAAATCTCTAATTAACAAGCTGAAAAGACATTTTCCTGGCGATGCTTGACCTTTAAGCATTTTGTATGAATTTATTCATACAAGCAGAAACAATAATTTAAAACATTATTTTATGAGTGCTGAATAGCAGCACTTTTGTAAAGATGAGTTTCTTATTTCTACATTTCCAGCTCCAAGCATTTTAATGATAAGGTCCATTAAAGTCAAAGATAAATCTGAATCTCCCCTCTCTCTAAAGCTACTTGGGCTTTTCTGGCAACCCCCTTCACATCTACAATGTGAAGGGATGGGGAAAGTGAAGAGCCAAGTTTCAGTTGGCCTTGGGTTTGATTTGTATGTATTTAAACCAGACTTACTACTTTATACAGCTGGGGTTTTTCCAAATAAGAACAAATTCATCAGGTGTATTTCCTACTGTCTCACTCACTAAACTTTACATCCATGGGAGCTCATGATCTTTTGCTAACTCTTACCTCAAGCTCTAGCCCTGGACTAGAGCAGAAAGCTCAACCACTCTATCCCTCAGAGCAGGAATTACTGGATAATGAATACATGTGGCTGGGACACATGATACCTCCCAACCCCTGTCTCCAGCAGCCTCCACAGGCAGACAGGGATCTGGCATGTCAGGGACACGGTTTTGGTTGAGCAATCCACCGATGCTCTTAGACAGGAATGCAGCAGTTCCACTGTGGAGGAGACCTGCAATCTCCATTGGGTAAATGTCATCCAGCACATCCAGCAGCATGCATTCCAAAGGGTCATACTTCAAATTGCAAAAAGAGGTGAAGGAATCCAAATAAAATCATCCTTCTCACTGGCCAATTTATTCATTAAGAAAATAGTTATAACTTAAAATGGGAAAACCAACTCAGCCCCCAAACAAGACACAGTTGCATTACAAAAAAAAAAAAAAGCAGTTCCTCCCATTCAACCAAAAGAAAAATTTAGAAGATAATGCTAAATGCAGTTTAAAAAGAAGATCACTTATCACTGTAATTTCATTTAATGCCTTGCATTGTAATTACAGGAGTAACCAACAGGAGTTGGATTTAATGATCCTTGTGGGTCCCTTCCAACTCAGCAGGTTCGGTGAACCTCCTGTGATTCTCCAGCAATAAATCAACACCATCCCAGGATAAAGGCTTTCACAGACAACTGAGGGATAGAAGTGTGGGGAGAGTAGAAAGTGGAAGACATAGAAAGTGAAACAAAGAAGTATGGCGTGGACAGAGAATAAGATTTCAAAAGATGAAGTCAAGAGATGGTCAGAGGATAAAAGGATGCTGTGGCAGAAACAAAGATGAGACCTACATTATCAGTTATCAGACTAAGTGCCATACATTCAAATTCCAGCTATTATGTTATGACTTATTTAGTCAATGCCTGAGTTTTCAAATCTAGGACTATTTATGATTTAAGCAAGCTTCAGCCTTTCAGTCCTGAATGAATACACACACACGCACAAACAAACACAAACATACACACACATACATATTCATATGTATATACATATGTATATATATGTATCTAGATATTGTATCTCTGTTGAAAACTATTTGCATTTTACTCAGTTTGGGTACATACATTTGTCAAACCATTGCTATATTCACTTTGAATTATAAATTGCTTTCCTCCCTCCTTTAGTTGTACTAACAAATACTTAAAGACTTATTGCTACAATTCATTATCTGTACAAACTCATTGCAGAGCTTGTGTCCATGAGCAATTTAAGATAAGATCACAGATGTAAAGCTGTTAGGGGACATAAGTATTCTCCCATTCCAGAATTACACCTGGATAAGTAAAATCACTCCAGTCAATCACTGAAGAGAATCAGATTCAACCAGTAACAGATAAAGAGACACATAGTTCTACAGCGTGTTACCAAAGTAAGAGTTTAACTCAGAAACATATAGGTTTGTTGTATCTCAGCAGAAACAGTTCATTTATTTGAGCTCAACTGACACTGCATTGCTGGATTATTTGCAAATTATTTTATACTGACAGCAATACTGCAGCACAAATATTATGTTCCTGCAATGAATTAGGGAAATACTAATCTTCATTTCAAAGAATATTTACCTCTTTTAAAGATCTAGGTCTTCTTTGTGTTGAACCTAAGCTATTAAAAAAATTAAGATTTTGTCTATTATGTGTTCAATATTGGCAACAACAGTTTTACAAAATGAATTTTTAATGTGGTAGTGACAGGGGAACAGATTGCTATGGCAACAGCAAAGACGAAAATTCTTAACCTGAATGGATCATCACTGAAGTAATTGAAGGGGTTTTTGACCCATTCTACATCCATTTTACAACTTGAATGCTGCATTCAGCCTTGAGCTTGCTTTATATAAATGCCAAGCACTATATGCAGCCTCCAAGTTGATTTGACCTAAAACTTGCTGCCCCTTCCCTCACAAATCCCAGATAACTGCTGTCCTCTAGCTCGCTTAAACATCTGAATACTGTCATTTTTCCATAGAGTCCACCAATAAAAGCATCAGGCCTTCAGACATAACTTTGAGGCTCCTCTAAGACATGTTCACATATGTATTTTTTCTTTCCTTCTAGACTTGCAAAAAAATCGGTGGAAATCATTCTTCATTTTCAAAAATATGGTGAAATCACTGCATGGTATGTCAAATTAACTGATAGAAAAATATATCAGTTTCACATTTCATTGTATTCTAAAGAGGCTGTTATTTCAGACACTTATTTTGTGTAAACAGTAATTAAATTGGAATTTCATAGAAATGTAAAGGTTTATTTTATAATTTTTAAAAGTGTTTGTTCTCCCCAGTTCCTCTCCCTTTACTCAGAATTCATTAATTATGCTTTCATATGCAATTTATGATTGCTATGAAGTAGACAATTGGAAAAACATGTACTGTTGCCTTTTCAAAATATCAATATTTTTTAAACCATCCCACTTTTGGGCACCAAAAATACAATTTAAAACAACTCTCCTTATAGCAAATTAACAAGGACTTTTGTGCTGGAACAGGTCTTTCTGCATAGGGGTAGCCACAAGCAGTAGGAGGCAAAGTACCACCCTAAATTCTACATCTGCTTTGAAAACCAAATTCTTAGTTGTTGCTGAGGTTTCTGTACTCAACCCTTTCATCACCACTCATTTGCAAGGAAGCCCAAGGTGGTATCACAGCTTATGCCAGTATCAGAAGAGAATATGCAGAGATGAAGCAAGCAATGTTCTGCTTTTCCTGTGGCTCTCAGGCTTTTCAGAGCACCACCCAATTTACCTCTGCTTTTACCATAGGATTTTCAGACTACTATCTCTACTTCTTGCCACTTGCACATTGCCATCTAGGTGCACTGAAAAACAAAAACTCTGAACACAATGTAGGTATGTATTCTGGTAAAAGGAAAACACAATGAATACAGTCGACATTTTTCCCCATTTCAGAAATCCTGCTGATTACTTACACAACCTGTGCCAAATGCCTATGCCTAAACATAATTTACACTCTATTATTTACTGGTCAGTAGTTTTATTTTCATACACCGTTTTTGAAATCAAAAGAATTATAAATTATTTCTACATATCAAAATAAATTTTATATATATAATTGGTTTTATTAGTGTTTTTTCCACAGGCATTAGATCACACCCTAAATTTCTGAATCCAAAGAAGATTAAAAAGAAAACTTGAGTGTGCCAAATGCATTAGCATGCACATACTTGTTCTGTGATTCTTATTCAGAAACCATATTTACTAATTAAGTCTGCACCCCCTGCACAAATGAGCATAAAGTCAATGAGTTGCAGCAAGATGCAGTAGCTGTGATCACACCTATAGTCTCTTGCTCAGATGATTCATAAAAGGTTTGCTGTTTAACTACTCAGCTGTTCCAGGTTGATGTGGTTTTTAAAGAAAATGTTATCAAATAACTTAGTCTGTGTTCACAGTTTGCAGAAATATTCCCAAGTAAAGGGAAAATGCATGAACACTGTCACACAAAGAAGTTTCACCCCTCTGCCTCAAGTGAGCTTCAGCAGGAGTGAAAATCAACAGACCCAGCAGTTACTAAAGTACCACTGTCTTACCACAGCTGCAGGATATGAAGATTACAGTATGAAAAGGGAAGGCAAGGAGAAGAAAAATAAAGGAGAAAATGACCATCATCCCTCAGTGATCTAGGAATCCTCACCTATCAGAATGGTCTGTGCAGCCTACTAGCAGCTACTGAAAAATTAGCATTCTATATGATCCCACCTTAGCACCCAGTGGGCTCAGAGCTCCTTTTGTACTCTTTGCTCTGAGTGTTTGGTGGTTTTCTGTCGAACTGGAAAATATGAGGGAAGTGACAACCTGAGACAACAAAATTGCTTCCTGACAGACAGTACCTTTGGTCAGGCCCGAGCTAAGCTAATCCAATTTGCTAAGGAGAATAAAGTTGAATTTTCTTAGGAAAGTATCCAACAAGCAACAGAATAAAGACACCTCTACCAAAGGTGGCAGAGAAAAAGGGGGTGGGGGGAGGAAGACAAAGCCCACAAAGAAAACGGAATGACAATTTTTGACAAAAGAAGCTATTCTATCAGTTCAGCTATAATAAATGGATTTTAGTACCAAGGGTTACTTCCTTGAGAATAGAACTTGGGGAAAGTACAATAAAATTTTGCCTGAATTTCATATGAAGTGTGTATAAATATGACCGATTTTAAAATTATGCATTTAATATAGTTCACTAGGATTAAAAAAAAAAGAAAGCAGGAACTTTCTCAGCAAATGTTAACTTGGATGCGCAGTATATCCCATAGGCATGCATTATATACTTTTTAGGCAGACTGCTCAGTAATATTAAGCTACTTATCTCTCAACAAAACCCAATGGAAAATATTCCTTTAACACAGTTTGGTGGAATTACCATTGTTATTGAATTCCTAATTTTCTAATTTTGGTATTCCATAGTTCTAGGTCTGCAGCTGTGAAAAATCATTGCAGATACTGCTATGTAGCTGCTGTCTTCTAGTAAAAGAAAATAGCCATATTTAGTTTTGGAGAGTGATAAACTCTATAGTATTCATTTACAAATGTAATTGTTTCTTATATTATCCAAATAAAAAGCTGTTATTTTATGTTCAGATTGTAAAAGGATTTGGTAAATTTATGCTTATATAAATAAAATCATAAATATATACAGGTATATTTTTATATGTGTGTATATGTGATTACACAAGCATATCTTTCAGAACACAATATATTACACATAATACTTTTCCAGAGTTATCAAATACTGAAGTGAACCCCAGTGCTTCCCTTCAATGGTAGAGCCAGGAAATTTTAGAATTAGTAAGTAGAAAATCTCCTTGCCTTTCTGAGAGCTGCATTGATCTGTTTTGCTGTGTGTTTGTACTTCACTCTGAAAGAGGAGACCTGCTTCATTCCTACTGAATTTCAGCTCCCTGAGAGCTGTTCTGGAGACCAATCTGTGGTTAACCAGTGTCATTCAAAACATACTTCATGAAAGCTGTGCTTTCTTTTCCTTCTCCTTCTCATCTCTTCTTTCAACCAGTTTCTTGGGAGTTCAACCACCTACTCCAGAGAAGGAAGATTTCAGATCCTACACTTACACATGGCTTTGTGAATCATTTAACTATCAAAACATACCTGGGAGAAAGACTCTTCTTCCAAGAGTTTCTGCTAAATTAATCAGTGACAGAAGAAAGGATGTACTTTTGCGGCCCAGTGGCTTAGTGAACACTTGGGGGAAAAGAGAACCAACAATTTCAATGCTCTGGTCACCTTGTTGTTCACCCTTGTTGACATGATAGCAGTTCCTACAATGCCCCAGTGCAAGCATTTCTTTGGGATGACTGGTAGAAATAGAGGCATCCCTGGATTTCACCTGGGCCCAGGCCTGAATGCTGCTGAACAGAGATTGAGGAACTCTGAGCTCCAGGCAAGCCAGCCAGACACACTTGAGCACTGTAGTTCTTCCAAAGACCTAGTCTAAATCCCTTTTGCTAGAAATTAGAGAGAGAAAATATATTATGTTTTGAGCTTGCCTACTGTGCAAATTAGATGATACAACAATAAAGTCTTCATGGAGGCTGAGCCATGGACCTTTGTGAATCTTATGCAATGAAAAACTGGGTGTGAAGAGATCAGGACTTCAACCACATCATTCCCAGACATAAAATGTAGGATTTTTAATTTTATTTTTTTAATTGGACAATCATGGAATCATATAATGGTTTGTATTGGAAAGGACCCTATTGATTATCCCATGCCACATCCTGCCATGGGCAGTGGCACCTTCCACTAGACCATATTGTTCCAAGCCCCATCCAACCTGGCCTTGGACACTTCTGGGGACAGGGCATCCACAGCTTCTCTCAGTAACATAGGCCAGTGCCCCACCACCTTCACAGGGAAGAATTTCTTCCGATACCTCATCCAACTCTGCCTCTGTCCGTCTGAAGCCATTCTCCCTTGTCTAGTCCCTATATGACCTTATAATTTTCACTCCATCTTTCCTAAAAAGATATCCTAAATCCAAAATAATTGCCAGGAAGCTACAAAGAGAACACTTACAGCATGAAGTGGCTAATAATTTTGTAGATTGAGTGGCTTTTACTCAAACAGGGTTATTTATACCATGCCATTGGTCGCACAAGCTGAATGTTGGTAAGGGAAGTTACTCAGTCATCTTCTGCATGCAGATATGAAAGTTCTGTACACTCTACACCCTCATACTGCAAATTGAAAACATGTAAAAATGAGGATGAAAATGTCAAAAGGCTTGTGAGTTTTTCTTTTTATTAAATATCCCTTTTCAAAGAAAATGTTATAGTAATAATAATAACAACAACAAAAATCACTAATAACTTGCCAAGCCTATTGTACCATAATTAGGAAAATAGTTAAAGACATGCTAGTGGATGTATCTTGTAGATTAACTTTTCTGGTACAAATAAAGCTTCTCTAGACATGAATTCAGTGGAGATATTCCAAACTCATACATTTGACAATGCTCATAGGATTTGCTGAGAAATACTTTGTTATTAAGACTTATAGACTTTGACTTATTGAAGTATAAAAGCATCATGATACACCAAGATATAAATTAATTCTGTTTCTATGTAGTAACTCCTAAATTCAAAACCAATTTCTGGATTCAGGCTAGAAGAATGAGAGTTAGAGCTCATATTCTTCAAGACTTGACAATTCTGAGCCATCATAGTGATGGTTCAAAGCCACTTACTCTGGCTTTGAAACCCACTTAAAAACACAGATATAGCAGAAACATGAAGCTTTTTATTGTCTCATTAGGGAGGTTGAACTGTCCTTTTCTAGCAATAATAACAAACACATCTAATTTCCCATATTACAGATAAAGTTAACAATTACACATGCCAACAGAATACAGATGATTGGCTTGTATTTTGAAAAGACAAGTGAGAGAAAATGAATATAGTAACTCTAAAGAAAATGTGAAATCAGCAAATTGGGTTGTGGGGTTTCAATAGAGCAATGCTAACTAATTACCATATACAGTCTTCTAAAATCATAGTATCTCTGTAGTATCTCTGCCAAATTTCTACAGTATTCTTACTACTACTATGCTACAATATCTTTCTCTAAAAAATATCTTAGTGTAATATTAGTAATATTAGTGTAAATATCTTAGTAATATCATGTTAAATTAAACAATGCTGAGTTGTGGGTTTATTTCACATCCAGAAGGATAGTAAACATCTCAGGTTAAGACCCTTAAGTCATCATTACCAATTCAGCAAACTACAGGAAGCACAATGTTGCTCAAATCCTGTCAAAGCTGTCAGGCACATTCTGGTATTACCTATTCAGTCACTGCTATTGCAGTGATCCTGCAAATAAAAATGGACGTATCTCCAACCCAAACAGTCTTATTGCTTGATTCAGTGAGAGATGCAACAATCAAATTGTTTGTGATATCACAATCCATCAGTGCACTACGTATGCAAATTTGATGACACAAGTCACTGAACTGGGCTCCTAATAAAATAAAACAAGGAAAAGAGGTGAAACAGAGGTCTATAATAAAGATCTCACAGAGTAAATCTCCCAAAGTCATACCCATTAACAAAATGCCTTGCACAAAAGCAGTGGGGACATGGTGTTGCCTTCAGTGGTCAAATCTCCAAGGAAAGTATTTGGCCAAAGAATTAGAACAGTCAAAAGGATTTAGACCAAAGAACAGAAAAGCAGGTAAATACAAACTGACACATGGGTATGATTAATCCTGTTGAAGGCATGAATTATATATATGTTAACTCAAGATTATGCTCAAATGGAGGATAAACTTGAAGCCTTTTCTGAAATTATTGATGTTGAAGCCTGATTGTAAGATGAACAAAAAGAATTTTGGTTTGTCTTACCTTGCCTGGTGTTGCATTGCATAGAATAGATTGTCTAGTTATTATTTTGTACTAGTGGTTTGGTTTATCCCATACACCTCTCTCTCTCCCCTCCCCCAGACCATGGTGATGGGTTACCTGAGATGTCTCCTCCCTTCTCCTCTTCCTTCAGGTGTGTCATTGGCCATGACCTCTCCCTGCCCCCCCTTGGGTTATCCCAGGGGGCCTGGACCCCCTGGCTCTCTCTCTCCTCCTTTTCTCTGGGATGCCATGTGAGTTGTTCTGCAATAAACTCTGGGACAGTTGGTCCCGAGAGGGAGAGTGGTTTTCGTCTTTTACCTTCGTCCTTGCTGGGGCTGTTAAACCTGAGGTCCTGAGCTAGCCAGAATCGGACCTTGGGTCCCCCCAAAAGGGAACACATCCTGAAAGCCTGGTGCCTGCCTTTTTAAAAAAAGTCTATTTTTCAGTTTTCATAATTATAAAAATCCAAGTCCAATGAAAGTATTTCTACTCAAGAGGGCAAAAACATGACTTAAGACCACAGTGCACCATCTGCACAAGAATTATCTGCACAGAAGAAACATTAAGCCCCAGAGCAATTTAAAAGCAGTCAAAGAAGAAACAGGCACATGATGAGTAAAAGTAATAGTCTTTTCCCACCCATACACACGTATATGAGTATCAAAAACACATACTGTTAACAGGTATCCACCAACACTATGTCTTTGTCGCTGCTGGAAATTGAAATGTATCTGTCTTGTTCAGCTATTTTCTAAATTTAGCGATGAACAAATTTGGTTAAATTTGGATCATGCTCTTTCTGACTCATCCTCCAAGTTGGCAATCCTTCCCATGTCACATTAAAAGGACACTGAACATAGTGCACAATCTCATTCCTGAAGAGGCACTGCCTACAGTCAAAGGAAGAGATATACAAACACCCCATTGAAAAGCAGGAAATCCATTCAAACCACTTTGATATGTACAGTAATACAATTCCTCTGAGTTGAAATACGCATTCAAAGAGCCAAATCTTTAACTAATGCAAACAGAACTCCATCACTTTGAGCACAACTCTCTAGATTCCTAGTCAGGGAGGGTCTGTGATTGTCTATAAGAATATCTCCATGCACAGACTACTTTCTTCTCTCTCTTACTCACACAAACACTATTAATTGCTTGTTTTGTAGCAATTTAACTTGAATTTTTATAAAATGGCTGTGATGTGAGGAAAAGAGAACAACTAAATCCTAGCATAATAAGTACTAATAAATATTAATATAATATAAATACCACTTACATTGCAATGTGAAACAAGTTTATTATCCACAGATGAAATAAAATTGCTGCCCTTATTACTCTCAGGAATGACTTCTAAGATATTTCTATTTATTACTTGAATATTCATCAGCACTCTGTTTAGAGCATCTACTCTCTCTCCCATCTCTCACCAACCTCTCCACCTTTATATATAAAATAGCTGAAGATCAGTATTTCCTGATACAGTTTTCCAGTCAATTTCAATATAGACACAAATGCACATTATGAGTTTAGTAGCAGACCAATTGCCAAATCCTGGTACAGTTAGAACACCAACAGGAAATCTTATCATATCTGTACTTGCAACATGAGCAATGAAAGAAGATAAATAGAGTTTGCAGTCTGGTATCGAACAGATTCCTGAAAATAATTCAACTATCCCACAAACTATAGATGATTAGAAAACCCCACCTTTAGACAATAAATGGAACTAAGATGTTTGGCAATATTCCAAAATCTTTCCTTTCCAAAAGTGGTGCCTTTTATTAAAGTAACAGCACATGTAGAATAAGTAGACTTGTTTATGTTGCATGCCATGGCAACAGGATCAGGTCCAGGGAGGTCTGGTGACCAGCATGAGACACAACGAGACGGGTCTCTGCTTGTTTAAGTCCAAAGATCCAGTTATTTTGGGGCAACACCAATACAGGAACACACTCAGCTTAACCTATAGGCAAAGAACTCCAAACAGAGGCAGGGTGGTGGGATTTATAGGGGAATAGTGGAGTTTTATCTTTTCTGGGCTTAGAAGATGTCTCCCCCAAGGCAGAAGGGTAGGGTCCACCCTTCCCGAGACTCAGAGTCATGCCTCTAAACTAAATCTTTGTTTCCCCTGAACAGGGGCACTCCACGTGTTTATGCATCCTATAATTTAGAAAAAGACTTAGGAGATGATTTCTCTAGCCCCAAAGTTGATAATCTTTCCATTACAAACTGCACTTCAGGTTTGAATCATATAGTCCTCAAATTTTCTATCCAGGCCCTCATACTCTTGTTCCCCCATTTTAAATAGAACTAACTTGAAAATTCTGATATTTTTAGGAATGCTCGCCTGGTAATTTCTGTGAAACACAGACAGCCTCCAACTACAATGAAATAGCTAGAGTGTATTATCATTTTTAGAGTGTTCTTTGCTTTCTGAAGTGAATCATAGCTCTCCATGGGAGTTACTCTGATTAACATCAAAACAAAAATGTGCTTAAAACTCTCAGCATTACCACAAGGGACTCAGAACTTTGTTTCAATAGATAATATATAAGGATAGATGAAAATATCACAGAAACTTCTGTAAGAGGACTGCCCATAAAGCTCATCCTGTCCTACCCCCTGCCATGGGCAGGGACACCTTCCACAAGACCATGTTGCTCCAAGCCCCATCCAGTCAGGCCCTGGACACTTCCAGGGTTGCAGCAGCCACAGCTTCTCTGGGTAACATAGGCTAGTGCCTCACCCACCCTTACAGGAAAAAATTTCTTCCCAATATCTCATCTAACCCTGCTATCTGTCACTTTGAAGCCATTCTCCCTTGTCCCATCACTCCAGACCCTTGTCCAAACTTTGTCTTCACCTTCCTTGTTAGGTCCTTCAGACAATTAAGTCACACCCAAAGCTTCTCTTCTCCAGGCTGAGCAACCTGAATTCTCCCAGGGTTTCATCACAGCAGAGTTGTTTCATCCTTCTGATCATCTTGGACTTGCTCCAACAGCTCCATGTCCTTCCTGTTCTGGGACCCCAGGGCTGGAAGCAATTCTATAGGTAGGGTCTCACCTGAGCAGGGCAGAAGGGCAGAATACCCCCCTCTCCTTGCTGCCCATGCTTCCAAGTTTTTCTATTCCTAAATTTTAAGACTTTCTTTTATAGGCAGTTAAAATTGCTCCCAAGAAAAGGCATGAAATTGGAGGAATTGCTTTTCCCTCCTTTAACCGGGTCTCTTTTGTTTGGTTCTCTATAGACAGGACAGTAAAGTATTTCTGGCTATAAGGACTAGACATAAAAATATGCTAACAGCTCCATCATTCTTCTGCAGGACCACGAATCAGTGACAAAACTGAAGTAGTTTTCAGTTAATCTCCTTCTGCTTGTGTTCCTCAGTAAAGACACTTCCTAGGCACTCACAGGCATAAAATCCATTCCATAAATACTCAAGCTGCATATCCCTTCCTACACCCCACTGCACATGGACCTGCAGATGGGATGTTCAGTGACACAAGTACTGCTGAAAACAACCACCGTCTGGCCTCCAAAAACTGAGACTCACAATTATCCCTTGGTCATTAATTTTCTTCCAACAGGGTGTTTGTTTGCCAGTTCCCACAGAAACAAATTTGGAAAAGTTGCTCTTAGATTTTTAAAACAAAGTATCAGACATTCAGTGTAAGTCCACTTTTACTTATCCTTTCCTGCTGAACATTCTGCTGCCTTCACTGGAAAATTCTGCCTGTCTAAGGAATACCATATAGGGCCTAATGAGGTTTTATTCAGTTCCTGAGGGTCTTTATTCATTCTTTGGGTATCTGAACCCTAATGTAGACCAAACGGAAATGAAGATTGAGCAGAGCAGAAATTCACATGCTTTAGATGCATTGACCATATATGTATATATGGGATATTTAAAAGTAAGCCATTTGTCATTAAGGAAGCCTAAGTGCATATTGGGAATCTGACATTTAAATATACTATCAACAGCAACCAGGCATTGAGAAATTGTTTCATTAACCTAAAAGAATGTAATTTTATGCTATTGTGCTAGTTTGATATTAGTTAATATTAAAGAAAAAAAAACATTTACAGAAATAGTTTTCCTAAAAGAAACTCTTAAAAGCTTCTCTCTGTTCAGAAAGAGCCAAGAGCTGTCCAGTTCTGAGAACTGACAGCTTTGTAAACTACTGAAAAGCTAAATCCACCCCCGTGAATATCCCATTTTAAAGCCCGGGGAGCTCCGAACTTCCCTTTTCGGCTTCCGGCTTCTGAAAGCATCAAAGCTGTGAGGGGAGAGGCCAGGCCGGGCCGGGCCAGGCCGGGCCCCAGCGGCTCCTGAGCAGGATGGGAGGCCAGGGGGTGGGGGCCCTCCAGCCACAACAAAATCCAACCCTACCTCCAGTCACACCCCCGCCCCTGGCCGTGCCCAGCCGGGATTTCCCCGGGCTCTGGGCCAGGACAGGCCCTCTCCTCCTCTCTCCCCGCTTTCCACCGCGGCCCCCACAGCAGGTGCCGAGCAGAGAGAGAGAGAGCCCGGCTTCGCTGCAATCCAATCCATCACCTTAACTACTTCATCCACTGCCCGGCCTGGGTGAAATGTTAGCTCTTTTCAGTGCACAAATAAAACCTGCAAAGCACAATTCTTCCCTTGAGTGAAAAAAAACTAAAGAGTAACAACATGAAAACAACAAAGTCAGTTAAAAAAAAGTTGAAATACCAAAGTAAAAGAAAAAGAAAATTAAACAAGTCCTAGTATTAAAACTGAAAGTTCTTTTAATAGTACCATAAAAATAAACTATAACTACAGCATTCCCTTTAATTCATAAGAAAAAACAAATATAGAAAAATAGTAGTGTTCAAATGTAAACTTAAACAAAAGCAGCAAATGTTAAAAAAGCAGTAATGCTCTGAAAAGTTTGAGCAGAGAGACAGAAATGAAAGTAAAAAATTCTGTCTCAGAGAGCAGACTTCTGTTTTTAAAAATAAAAATAATTGTAAAAATTAGTAAAAAAAGTATTTTCCTTTAAACAGCTCATCCTTAAAAATGACACCCCATAAGGCAACAATAACCCATTAACTCAATTGTAAAAATAAAAAAAAATTCACAACAGCAGAGTTTTTCTAAACCAAGCAGCTACTGTTTTGTAAAAATGCAAAACCACAAAAAAACTGTATTCTAGTCAACATATCCCCAAGGTGTTGAGAAAGAAAACTCCCCGCCCTATAAAAATTTTTAAAAATTATTGTAAAAGTAATAACCAATTTAAAAATCCCAAGTTTTGCTTTATGTTGTCAAATAAAAAAAAAGTGAGTGGGGAAGGGAAGTGTTCTAAAAGTTTCATTCTAATTTTTTTTTTCCTAGTCTTTTAGTTTTGTTAATAAAATTTCCTTTATAGTTTTTAAGTTTAAACCTGTTTTCCTTTCTCCTAAAATCATATCTCACAACAAAAAATAAGTAAGTGCACTTGTAAGTTTAACTAGTTCTAAACCAACATTATTTAGTGCATTAACCGAAAAATTCAAATTAGCAATTTTAAAACCATTACAGCTATTTAACAAGGAATACTAATTTTAAAGTGCCTTTAAGCTGTATATATCAGAGTAGTAAAGCCAAATCCTGCTCTTGGATATTCATATTTAAATATGGAGTAAATTCATAAACCTCCCTTAATAAACCTGCAACTAAGAGTGTGCAGATACAAGCAGGCTCTGCCACACACACTCTATAACCATGCTCTGTACCACATGCTAATGGTAGAGTTAAAACTTAAGCTCCAATGGCAAGAATTGATCACTGGATGGTGAGTGGAGTGGTGAATCCTTGAAGTTCCTACTCTCTGAATGCTTTCTTTTATTATTATTCTTAATTTAATTTGGCCAAATCACCTCTCCTATTCTACATTTTTACATATATCCTGAAGGTACACTCTAATAGGACCATACTTCACAATTCCTCTGTTTACAACAACTCTGGTGTATGAAACTGTGGCCATGATGGCATGGTCAGTACTCATCTGTTCAAAATCTCCACACCACTGGCTTTCTGTGGAGTTTTCTCCCCTGTTGTTAATTTGAACAGAACACTGTAACCACCCCAGGTTGCTCTCATAGACCAGCAAAAGCAGAAAGCTCAGAGCCCTAATTAGGTCTCAGCAGGAAACCAAGCCTCTGTTTCACATTTGAGGAAACCATAAAAACAAGAACAACTTAGGGAATGTCAACAGGAACTGTTACCCACACAGAGCAATGATTGCTCTGTTCCTCCAGGACAGATATCCAGTGACCAATAAAACAAAGTTCAAGTACGCCCTCAAAAAATCTTGTCAATATCTTGAAATTCATCAGCCATCACTGACCAATGCAAATCTGAAGAAAAATACAACTGCATAACAGTTGTAACCACAGTAAGAGTAGAAGCCATGGACTCCAGAAATACAACAATTTTTGGCAATCACAGACAACCTGGCACATCTCTGATGCCAGCAAGATGCTGGTGCTCTGGCGATTGCCAGCAAGACCAAGGCTGTCATAACCTGTAGAAAAATGTCTTTATTTTTCCTGTCCCCTAGATCTGTATGGAGCCTCTGGATCTTTCTTTTGTCCTAACTTGTGCTCACTAGTTATAATTTCCACCTGCATTTCAGCACATGTGTCTATATGGATGAGGAAGAAGTATGAGGCAGATGCGCAGCAATAGCTAAAGGGGACCATAGCATGATCCAAGGACTTGTTAGACAGTTCTCATTCCCAAGAATGCCATGTGAGGCATGGACATGTCTGAGGCATTTTCAAAATTACCAGAAAGGCCTGTAGTGTGGCTGCCAATACAGGGATCCTGCGTAAGGCAGCCCTTGTATGTTTCCAATGGAGAAGCTCAGTTTTCCCACAGTAAAACATGGAATAATAACACCTTAGTCATACTAACTCCATATTATGAAGGTAAACTATCTATTGCCATGTTTTCAGGCACTGAAGTAACATGGATTCTAGGAAAAAAAGCTAAATATAACTACACAACCAATATGGGTAAATTCCTCTATAAATAAAACCTATAAGTACTGCTGCAACACAAATAATAATTAAAAACCAAAAAGACTTAGTCATACACACAGGTGGATTTCCAGTTAGGGAGGAAGTACTTTTACAAAAGAGCATAGTGAAGCACATAAAGTAGAATAGTGAAAAGAAAGTTAATGAATCATTTTACAAACATATTATTCTGAAAAATGGCCATCATAGGCAAAAGTATATGCCTAAAGGTATAGGATGCATTTTTTTTTTTTGGTAAATTGACTATACAGATAACAGGTGTATATGAGCATTCTCCTACATGTATAAAAGCCACATTTACTGAAAAAATAAATGGATACCCGAGTTGACTGCTCAGTCTAAACAGGGACACAAGTAGTTCTGTGAACTGTGGAGTTAATTAAGCATTTGTGGACAACAGTTTACTATCTTGCCAAGAATTTATACTGCTATAAATTCTCCACTCTATTTTGCTTTGAAAGGATCCCTCTGTATAGAAAAGCCACAGGACGCAAGAGTACATGTGCAGGGGGAAGCTGCCAAGTTTTCTGTAGCTGACCCAGGGAATATATGTGTGGGAAGGGAAGTGCAGGAGGTAGGTTTGATGCTGTTTGTGGAGTCAGGATGGACAGGGAGTCAGCGCCATGCTAAGGTGTTTTGTAAGAGTTGCGCAGATTAAAAGGACACAGAGATCCCAGTGAGTTCCAGACACTCATGTGTGTGTGTCCTGGTGCTCCATAGCCCAGTGCTGACATGCCCTTCAAGCACTTTTGTCTTCCACTACAGATCTTGAAAGGCAGCCAAGGGATCTGACAGCAGTGTTCCTCCTCTCTGCTTGTGCTCACAATACTTTTTGCCTGATCCAATTGTCTTCCCAACAGCCAAAAGGCTTTCTGATTTCCCCAAACTAGACCCTAGGATGACTGCTGGCCTACAGTTTTGCTAGTTAGAAGAGAATGAGGCAACAGCAGAGGGGCATTTTCTTTACAAGGTACATTGTTCCAGCACAGCAGATGAGACTTTGTCCTTCAGCAAAGAAATCTCAGATCATGCTTTCAGTCAGGAAATGGTGGTGAGGATAGGAAAGAGTAAATACTTCCTAAATATCATTACAATAAAAATATCATTTGAGAGGCTTATATCAAAATCTCTTTATACCAAATTATGTTGTAGGTACAGGCATACCATTGACTACCCAGTAGCTCTAGCGCATTCTCTCTATACAACAGCACTAGCAATTTTCTGAAAGCAAAGCACACCTATTATGTATACATCATACGCCAGCAAAATTCAGCTTATGACAGCAAAATTCTGCTTTAGCCAACATAACTTGCTCCATTTTATCCAAATAAAGCTCTAAGCTTCATTTCTTGAAGTGGGAGCAAAAGCTCCACTCATGATATCCCTTGTATCAGTGTAGCTCCATCAGTCATATCTTCACACATGGGATTGACACTGAAAGGCTGCCAGGCTGCCAGGGAATAGTGTACACCCATCACTGATTCCTGCAGCTCATCATTTCCAATGCTTACACATTTCAATTCTTTTTAATTTCACAATACATCCTGCTTCTAATAAACCATATGATATGTATCTAAACAATCCTTTAGCATCTGTTATGCATTTATTTACTTATATACTTTTTCCAACACAGATATGGCTTCCATTAAGTCAACAACATTTCAAAATCACTTTAAAAATCTGCTGGGTAAACAACACTCTAAAATGAAAGTGCTGACTTGCAGCTGAAATTTTTGTAACAAACTTACATTTAATCCTACCGGTATTTGAAAGTTCTGTATTTAGACAGTGTTTGATGCCCTATTTTTTTTTCTGCTGACTTTCATTTAGCATTTCATTATTCTTGCTAGATACCACATGGGATGACCATATACTCATCCTGATCCTCTAAATACTTTCAAGCTGAAACCATTTTTCAGACATTCATAACATTACATTTCATGCCTTCACCCTTTCCCTCACTTTGCAAATGCAGAGGAAGAGGCTACCCTACACCAGTAATCTCATTTACAGCTGTCAGCTTGCCATCTTAGCCCAGTTTGAAGAGATGTATTATCCTCCATCTTACAGACTACATACACTTCTACAGAAAAAAAACTCAACCAACTTTACTGATCAGTAACAACACTAAAAAGAGCCCAAAAAGAAGATGTAATAAATGCTTATTAATAAATGTCAGCAATGAAATTTCCCTCTGACACTACACTGCTTGTAGCTAAGGTGTTACTATTATTGATTCATGATTAACACCCCAGGAACAATCAAGAATACTGAGCATTAAGCCAGATTAGATTTTTTTTTATTTTTCCAGAAAAATAAATCTTGCAAAACAAGTTTAATTTGTGTAGAGCAGTGACAAGTGCATGCAATCTAGCACTAAGCTTGATGACAGTTAGGACCAATGATCAGCTTGCCTTTTTTATTTTTGTAATTCAATATTTCTTATTTTTTCTATCCATGCTTGCTGACTATTCTCAAAAAGACAAAACTACTGTAGTCCTCTGGTTTAGAAACTTGTTGTTCCTCAGCTTCTTCCTTCATAAATGACAAACATAATCAGAGATACTAAATCACAAAATGACAGTTGTTGCAATGTGAAGACATCTCTAAATAAAAACCCTTTCCTCTAGCAAAACCAAGGGAAACCCCAAATGCTGATCAACATTCCCATGCCATCCCAACAATAACAAGCTTCTGCTTGAAATGAAGCTGCTCCTTGCAAGGAAAAGTTGCAATGCCGGACAAATATGGTTTCAAGTTTGAGAGCATATGAAATAGATACTCGCAGGAGCATCAGTGCTTGGTTCCAGCAGGCTGCAATACACTACTGAGCCATGCTTAGGGATGTGAAAGGTGGGATTGGAACCCATTTGCCCTTTTGAAAGGATAAATGGGAAGGAGCATTCAACACCACAGCAGGTTAGAAAATCTTCCTCCCTTGAAGGGAGGAACAACCCTTAAAGAAGTGAAAAGTTTGCAGCCAAATGTTCTAACTCACATTACTCTCCAGCACCTGGGACTGTTGCTTCACTATTTGGTCTAAACACATTAAATTATATTTCAAGCTTCTTCCCTCACTGCTGTGATTCTTTTCTTCCAACGGCTCCTGACAGTGACAGTAAAAGATAGTCCTTCACAAAATGATAGACTGTTGTAATACTGAAACTTTTATCTTTCATATTATTATCATTTATATAGTTATTTTCCAGAATTCTAAGAAATATCTACTAGCATACCATGAAGTATATTTTCAATAAAGTATAAACAATACCTTCTAAAAAGGAAATCACCCAGTACAAAATACAAAATGGATATTCAAAATCCAATTTCCGAGACAGATACCATAGTGTAACAGCTAAACACAATGCTGTTTCTGCAGAAAAAAATGACAGGTTAATTTGGTTTCCAAAGTGGTTGCATGTGCTTTCCATTTGTCAATGGATGCAGAAGGTGATGGTCGTGCCTTCCTCTAGGAAGGAGCTTCCTGGGTGTTAGAAAGCCTCATGCATTCCTTGACTTAGAAAAATCTTCAGGTATAGTTTGCCTTTTGCCTTTATCCATACCAGGTTCTCCTTTCCTGATTATTAGAGATTAATATCCTGAGCCTGTGAAGGGGAAATCAGAGTACAAAAAGCCCCCCAGACTAACACAGCCCCTATGTGCAGAAAGCAGAAAAAAAATCCATGTGAGCATTTATACATTACACCCCCTTCTACAAAGTTTTGGAAAGGCTTTGTCACTTTTCTTCACAGTTCAACTTCATCAGCATTACCTCCCTCTCCTGACACACAGCATGCCTGGAGTCAAATCTTCTCTGCTAATGGACTGCACAAAAGATAGTGTACAGCAAACAAACAGCACCCCTTCTCCTTCTGATCTCCTTTCACTAAGTCCATTTATTTACTATTTTAATTACCATAAACATGAAACATGTAATGCGTCTGGACCTATATAAACATTAAACATGTTATACATCTGGACCTGGAGGCAACAGCCTGCCAACTCTGCTGTACCTAAGCGAGAGCAGGTTCCAGCACCGCACGGCGGGGACTTGAAAAGCCAGCACAGCAAGGAGCCCCTCCACCCGCAAGCATTTGTCTACGTAAAGTTTGTGAGGTTTAAGAACTGCTCCTGAAGCAGACACGCTGCGACAGAATGTGGGGGCAACTGAGGACGAGCAACATAAGGCTCCCAGCTGCCCAAAGCTCATCACCAGAGAAGGAAGCCCTCCCCTTGCAGGCCAGCGGGGCGAGCACCGCACCTCGATGGCTCCGGAATAGAGGGACAGATCTCTCCTTGCTCCTGCACCTCAAGAGTATTGGAATGGAGGGACAGGTTTCCCCCCGCCCCGATGGCACCTACCCCGGCCCGGAGCCTCCTCACACTCCCCACCCAGCGGCCACCCACTCGCGCCCCGTCCGCGGTAGAGCCCTCAGCGCCGCCCCGCTCCTGCCCGGCCCTCATTCCTCCCTCCTGCCTCCCTTTCTTCCCTCCTTTCCCCTATTCCTCCCTCCTGGACCCCATCCTTCCCTGCCTCCTTCTCCCCTTCAAGCCCCCCTCCCTCCCTCCCTCCTGGCTTCTGGCCCCTGCCCGACCGTACCTGGGCGCTGGAACCGAGCTCTGGCGGCCGGCGGGCACCCACAACCTTGGCCATGGTGTGCAGATTGATGGGCACGCTTTGCAGTGTCTCCGCACCCATCCCGCCGTGCAGGGTCGCCGTGACCATCGCGATGGGCGCCCGGGCCGGCAGCGCGGGGATGGGCAGGTTGTGCCCGGGGCTTCCGCCGCGACTCCCGCCGCCCGGAGCCTTGAGGAGCGCCGGGACGACATCGGGATTGGCTCTGCCGCTGGCGCCGCTGCCCACCAGCACCGCCAGCTTCTGCCGGGAGAGGGGGAGAGAGAAGCGGCACCGTCACCGTTGGGCTGCAGCTGCACACGGACCCATGACCCCCAGGCGGCATGGATTTGGGGGCATTTCCTTTTCGTTTGGTAGGGTTTAAAGTTTTCTTCCTAGTAGGGGAAGGGCTGGATTCCCCCTCTTTGCTTGGGAATTCGTGGGTTGAACTCTGAGCTTTCAGAGTTGGGGTTTTGGGTTGGATTTTTTTCTTCTTGGCTTGTGCCTCGAACTAATATCCTAGTATAAATGATTGCTATATAAGTCTAGGTAACACTGCAGTTTCAATTAATAATAAAAGGCTTAAAGAATGGTATTTTCAACTTTCTCTTCCATTGGTCTGAATATCCATTCCATGTGCCCACCGCACCTTGGCAACATCCTGAGTTCTTCTACCAGAACTGAATTTAGAGTTAATTTGCTGCTTTCCCTTTAAAGTTTTCTTTTCCTCACAAAATTCCACTATTTTTCCAGTGTTGGTAATTACTATTATTATTATTATTATTATTGTTATTGTTATTATTATTGTTGTTATTATTATTATTATTATTATTATTATTATATTATCATCATCATTGTTATAAATGAGCAATGCGATGATTGGTTCTCACAATTGAAGGATGACTATTATGTTAAAAGAAGTTTTATTAATGTATAGTTATGTTATTACGATATGTTCTCCCCATAGTTGTATTTCCCCTCCCCCTCCTATTGTTGTCACTGGATGGCCTTGATAGCTGGAGCATTTAGGAGAGAACAGTCTTATTACTATTGCAACACCTGCTTTCCAGTCGATATGTAAGAAAGTTATCTGCACCAATAGATGGAGAAGGAGTTGACTGACAAGACTTTGGGAGGGCTAGGGGTATAAAAGGCAGGGCATCCATTTGGTAGACGAGCAGTTAAGTCTTATGGTACTAGTGCTGCTTCTTCTTCTTATTCAGTCTTTTGTTGTATTTTGTTACGTTTTAATAAACCTTTGAAATTCTAAAAATGAGCATCGTTTCTCACAAATGGTGGCTCCATCTGGGATATACACCTCATCTCCATGGCCCTAGGCATTTTTGAAAGAGAACTGCGCCCCGCTGCAAGTTCGGCAACTGAATCGGTTCCTCCTGGGACCATGGGTGATTGCAGGCAGGTTGAAACCCCAGGGACAGTGGAAGACTGAATAACAAAAATGAAGAAAGGGAAGGTGAATACCATCCTCATAATTGTTTTGGCCAGATTGTTAGTCCGTAATCTGGGTGTACAAACATCAGCTCCAGGCAAGTAGTACATGGAACCCATTCCTGGTCTGTTGGAGCTTCAGGAATTTGGACAGCTGGATATGTAGGGCAGGATGCATAGTAGAGGAAAGCGGGGACCCATGGCCAGTGGGATGCATGTGATAGAGGGATACAAAAAAGCCGTGGTGTAGGGTTGCTGGTGGTGGGAACTACAAGTGGAGGCAGATTCATGTAGACAGCATTCGATAGCGCTAAGCGCAGTAAAGCTCTGGTGCCACCGTCTCACCTGCCCACAGCGACTCAGGGATGCCAAGCAGTAGAGCTCAGCAGGGTTGACCTGGTGGCAGGGTTTCCAGACTGGGAGCCAAGAGAGCCACGTGTATAAGATGGTACTCGGTTGCATGGAGCTGGTACCTGTGGCAGGAGGGCTGCTGCTTGGAGAGAACCGTATGTAGCAGAAGGTATCCGGTTGCACAGAGTTACCAGATTAGGGGGGACTGTGAGAGCCAGTGTGGGCAGTGGAGCTTCCTAAGTGGGAGCCACGAACAAAGAGTTATACAGGGTTTCCTGAGTGGGAGCTGAAAACAAAGATTTATATGGGGTTTCTTGAGGGGTTGCCACAAACATATGGGGTTTCCCTAGCAGGAATGGCAAAGAGGAGCTATACGGGATTTCCTGAGTGAGGATCACAGGGAAACACTGAACTGCAGAGGCTTCCTTGCAGTATACCCTGGCAGAAGTCCTTGCTTGTGCAGGACCATGTAAACGGCTTTTAGTAGTCACTTATGCTGGTGCTGCATGGGTGTGCTGGCTTCCCTGCAGCATTCGCCAATGTGAAGCCATGACACTGGGAGGGACCACGTCAGTAACTCTTGACAGCAACCCTGCTCTGCGCCAGGGAGGCACCAGAACACCAGGCTATGCTGGATTCCCTGTGGTATTCACCAGCATGGAGTCACAGCACCGAGGGTATCTCATGGGTAGCTTTTAGCAGCTGCCCTGCACTCCACTGAAAGGTGCCAGAGCACCGAAAAGTGGCGGCTTCTCTGCTATCCACCAGCATAAAGCCAGATTGTGGGGAGCTGGGGGGGCTCCTTAGTGACTTTTCACTGCTGCCTGCACTACTATGCCAAAAAATGCCAGGGTGCAGATCTGCAGCAGCAAAGGGAACAGTGGAGCCAACCAGGTAGTACAGAGATCCCCAGATCATAGGCAGGTTGGCTATTTGCTTTCATTTTCTGAGAGGAAGGTAAGGGGCTTTATACTCCTCCTTCTTTCCTTTCCTTTCCTTTCCTTTCCTTTCCTTTCCTTTCCTTTCCTTTCCTTTCCTTTCCTTTCCTTTCCTTTCCTTTCCTTTCCTTTCCTTTCCTTTCATTTCCTTTCCTTTTTTGTTTTTTTATTCCTTTTTTCCTTCTTTTCCTTCTAGCTGATTGGGAAGGTGGGTCTTGTTTGGGGGGCCTGTGGTTGGCTGCTTGGTAAGGCAGGCTTTGTTGGGAGGGCCTGTGGTTGTCTGTCAGGATAGGATTGGGAATGAGAAGGGAATCTCCAATGGGAGAAGGACGACATACAGAGATATCAAGAGTTTTACCCCTAGATAGCCCACTGGGAAAGAAACTAGCCTGGTGGAAATATAACCCTAACACCAGAGAGAAGGACGAGCTCAGGATGGTAAAGTAATGGATAATAGAGTGGACTAAGGGGGAAATTAGGCCTGATCATGTACACTGGCCAAGGTATGGGTTGGACAAAGGGTGGATACGTGGGGCTTTAAACATCTGTGTAAGAGCTAAGAAACCATTCAGTCAGGAAGAGAGTGATTACACTGCCTGCTGGGAAGGAGGAATTTCACCTTCGTGGGTGATTGTGCTTAAAGCATTAGAGAGTAAAGAATGAGACCTGTTAGACTACTGCCCCCTTCCACCTCCACTGGCACTGACCGCCCCTCCCTTGCCCCCTGACAGGACTGGTCAGAATACTAGAAACAGAGTGGCACAATAAGGGAAAATCAGGTCAGGGGATGCAAACCAAGCAGTGGGATTATATCCTCTAAGAGAAATACCACTAGATGGGGTGTTGGGAGGAATTGAATTTGTAACCATACCACTCAGTCCCTATGATGTGAGGATGTTCAAGAAGAATTAAAAAGATTACTAGAAGACCTCACTGGATTAGCAGAACAGTTAGACCAATTTTTGGGACCAACATCTATACATGGGAAGAAATGCAAGCAATAATGACCATGTTATTTACATCAGAGGAAAGATAAATTATCAATGGCTGGGATGCAGATATGGGAAAGGGAGCATATGCAAGGACCTCCTGGAGACCTGAAAATACCCACAGTACACCCTAATTGGGACCACAACCCCAGAGGAGGGCAAAACATGGAGGAGTATAGAACATTCATTGTTAGGGGTATTAAAGACACCACCCTGCAAAGTCAGAATGGTCATAAGGCATTTGAAGAACAACAAAAGAGGGAAGAAACCACAATAGAGTGGCTAGAAAGACTGGGGAAAAATAAGAGGCAATATTTAGGTATCAACCCTGATAGAGCAGCTGGACAGATCTTGCTTAAAATATATTTCATCACTCATGCATGGCTAGATATACAGAGAAAACTACAGAAGTTAGATGGTTGGCAAGAAAAGGGATTGAAGGATCTCTTAAGGAAGGCACAGGAAGTGTATGTCAAGAAGGAAGAGGAGAAAGCAAAGGAAAAGGCCAGAGTAATGTCAACTGCCATTTGAGAAGGATAGATTTGTTTTTATTTTAAGATAAATAGGCTCTTCAGGAGAAAATGCCCATGAAGGGAAAGAGACCTGGAAGTCCTTGAGAACAAGCGAAGAGGGGAGGCAGAAGACTAGGGGTGTCAAGACCTCTGCCCCCTGGGGGCAGAGTATCATCAGGAGCCCTTGGTAATCTGAAAATAGGTCCCCAGGAAAAAATAATGTAAATTTTTGTAGACACAGGAGCTGAAAGAACTTGTGTTTGTAGAAGTCAAAAGAGACCGTGCAAGCAGTGGGTGCAAAAGAGGAAGGGTTTAGAGCATTAACTCATAATATTAACTCTAGAGATTGAGTACTGATCGAATCATGGAAAGATCAGCTTCCAACCCCTCAGTAGGGAGGTCCCTTTCAAGTACTGCCCACCATTGAATTGGCTGTTTGAACCATAGAGTGGGGATGGACTCATGTCAACAAAATTGAAGGTCTGGTGGAAGAACTCAAAGAATAGACTATAACATCCAGACCGGGTGAGATGAGATTGACTCTTAAGCAGAGATGTCAAGCTTCCACCAGCCAGCTCAATAACTGCTTTAAGTAACACTTTGGGCAGGGAATTTAAGCTGTATAACTTATTGATATATTTGTCCTGTTTTTAATAGATGGGGATTACAAGTATCTGTTGAGGGGAAGTATAAGGGGAACAGTGAGAGGTGCTAGGGTAGTTCACTTAGGAATTGACAAGTGGAGTAAGACAGGAACTAGACAGCAAGACTGGGCTGGCCTCTGTGTTTGCCACTGAGAAGACTATATACCCCTATTGCAGACAGCAACCCTGTAGGCATGGTAAGGTGGGAACAGGGAAGCTATACTGGACCTCTATTATTCCTCAATTGTCTTTTCCCTGCAAAATCCAATACAGGGACTAGAGGGCAAGACTGAGTTAGCCTCTGTACTCACCATCAAGATATACATGCTATGGGTAGCAACCCCAAAAGCATGGTAAATGGGAGTAAAAAAGTTATACTGGACTTCTGTGATTCCCTTTTGTCCACTCCAACCAATTCATTCATAAATGTGCCTAAGGAAAATCCGAGATTTTTTTCTGTTCCCGTTGTCCTATCCCACATCAACAGATGCTAGAATCTGTTGTTTGACTCATTCAAAAATTTAAGTTTGAGAAGCAGGAGTGGATCATTGGAATAGAAAATAAGAGTTAATTATTCAAGCCAAATGACTAATAGAAAAGGAAAAGGGGGAGTTTGTTATAGATGAGCAATGTGATGCTTGGCTCTCACTATTAAGGGATGAATGTATGTGTATGTTAAAAGAAGTTTTATTAATTTATACTTATGTTATTGTATGTTCTTCCCAAAATCCTCTTTCCCCTCCCCCTCCTATTGTTGTCACTGGATGGCCTTGATAGCCAGGGCATTTGGGAGAGCGCAGGCTCATTATTATTGCAATATCTGACCTCCAATCAAGATGTAAGAAAGTGATATCCACCAATAGACAGCAAAGAACAATTTGACCGACAAGACTTTGGGAGGGCTAGGGGTATAAAAGGCAGGGCATCCATTTGGTAGACGAGCAGTTAAGTCTTATGGTACTAGTGCTGCTTTTTCTTCTTATTCAGTCTTTTGTTGTATTTGTTAAGTTTTATTTAACCTTTGAAATTTTAAAAGTGAATGTCATTTCTCACATCATCCAAGCTAACTTTTCTCCATAGCACCATTTTAACTCACAGTACTCTGTTTTTCTTAACAGTTTTTATTTTATATTGCTACACAGTGACTATTCCATCATCTGTAATAGGAATATTTTGATTATGATCTTGTTATAGGATCTCTGAGAAGATTTGTATTTGAGATTTCTGTAGGTACTGTGAAGATGCATAGGGTAAATAATAGTGTGTGCATAAAATGCTTGCTTTTGAAAAAGAAAAAAAGCCCAACTTTTATAAAGTTGTTGAGCTTTGAGTAATCTTGGGAAATTTTCTTATTAATACCATTTAGGCAAGTTAGGTATATGTGGAAAAAATATGCCAGTTCAAGACTCTTTTGATACCTTTAACTACTAAATATATTATTTTTACTAGAGTTGACATCAAAGGCACTTAATCCTGCAAACAGTTTTGCCCATGTTTAACTTTATACACTGACCATAACTTTGGACTTCAATGCAATTACTTGTAATGTACAGCTTTTGGGAAACTTCTGTTCTACTGTTAAAGCCCATAAGAGTTTTATTGTCAACTTTGTTTAAAATATGGTGTGTACAGAAGAGTGTGTATGTGTAAGGTTACAGACATGCTTAGTTCTTTCCAGAATCAAGGCTAAAAATCTTACTATTGGGCATAAAGTAGAAGCCTTGTAGCAAAAAACTTTAGTGACTTCTAGGAAAATACATCTCATCTTTAAACTCATCATGCACTTTAAGACTGGAAAGGCTTAGTGGACATATATGTTTGCTCTGACTGGACATATATGTGTTCATATGAAATCACAAGCATATGCTTTACTTCACAAGCACATGCTTTATCAGAGATATTTGCTTCCGATTTTAATATACAGAATTACTTCTTTTTGGCCAAAGGTTGGACTCTTTGATCTTTGAGATCTTTTCTAATCTAATTGAATCTGTGGTTCTGTGATTCTAATGTCAGAATTACTCTAGTAATCATAACTTTGTATAAATGGTTTTGAGTTTTCTTCTTTTTTGTCTTTACCCTTCATTCTCCATTACCCTGACAATGATCCTAAGGAAGCATAGTAATTCTCCTCATTCTTCCTTATTCTCTATGCTGTTGTGTGTCATAGATGTTTTGAAAAGAGCTTTCTCTTCAAAACAGAAATATACCTGTCTGACAGTTTAAGAGTGCTCAAGTGAAAGACAAGAAGGTCAGGTATGTGTTTCATGTATGGCAGAAAAGTTTCTTATGAAAAAATTCTATAAAACCCCGTTTCTCTGGTTTGTTGTAGCACAGTTTTGCACTGATTCCATGCCCAATGGTATGCTGCTGCAGATGTCAAAGAGAATTGGGACAGCATGTGGGAGAGCTGACCACCTCCTCTCCAGGTCTACAGAATATTTCCTTGCAAAGCACCTTATTAACGCCTACAGTGACATAAAGGTCTCAGACTAAGAGTTCAGCCCTGTGGTTGTATTTTTGCTTTATGTCCTATGAAAAATGCAAGTTCACAGACAGTCTGAAAATGCTGTACTTGGTTACAGTGGCAGAAATCCATTACCTAACTGGAATTAGTCCAGGAGTAACTGGAGTTAGTCCAGGAGGGAAATACTAGCTCTCTGCAGACAACCAGAGGTTTACTGCTGATAATCAGTAGCATTCGGTGGAGATTCTCTTTTGTGACCCTAGGAGCATTTGCTATTCCTGATACATCACTGTACTCATGAAATGTCTTTTAATGTTTATTCTCAGGCATGAACGTGTGGGTTACTGAATTAAAAACTTCTTACAGGAACACTCAGCATTACTCTGATTTCATATTTTCACTAAAATTTTTAATAAATTTTATTCTAGTGGTATTAGTACAGCTTCACTTTATTCTCAGTCAGTTCAGCAACAGAAAACATCTAAGTAAATAAAACTTCTTGATTCCAAAAGATAGACAATCCTTGGTAGCTCAGTGGAAAGAACAAGTAAATTAAGTAGAAGTAGATTATGACTTTCTTAACTAACTTTATAGCAACTATTTGCTTTTTGTCTTGTTTCAATGGAGCAAATTAGCCAAGAAATACAAAAACAGGAATTCTGTAAACAAACAAAAAAAATTTCACAACTTAAACCACCATCCATCCCTTCCCCACTTGTTCTCCCTACAAGCATTAACAGTGAGTCAGTTTTGGGTCTTTGCATATGATGCATGTTAACCTTTTTCCTAACAGTCTCACAATCCTGTCTATTCATGTGCATGCAACCAAAAGAGCTAAGGAAATTACTGCTCGTTTCAGTCTAAGTTGTGAAAAATATTAAATGCTTGTAAAACTGGAAAGCTTTCATTTGAATATAGGTTTTGGGTTTTGTTGCTTTTCTAAGTAAACACAGGGAAAACATTATGTCCTTGGGATGGGTTTGTAAAGACCAACTGGCCCACGTCTGTCACCTCGTGAGGGTACAGTGTTATACTAAGTTTATTTAAATAACTGAAAATTTTAGAAACTAAATATAGAAGTATATATAGGATCTGGTGCTCAAGATTAGCTTCCAAAATAGAGGTACACAAAAACTGTCTATTTAGGGAAAAGCAGCAACAGCATCTCTTCTGTGTCTCTTTTATTAATTTTCTAAAATGTACCTATCAAAAATTTAAATATAGCCTCAATCAAACTGTGTTAATTAAGAAATGATCTATTCTCATCTCTTTGTGTTTCTTTCTTTGTAACAGCCATTTTTACATTATAACCCTGAGAAGACATTGGTAAAGGAGTGTTGACAGAAACAAAGATTATGATATGAGAGATTAAAATAATCCTCTACAAAACCTACATCTGCTGTATTCTATTTCTGCTAGATTAATTAAAAGAATAATCTTAGTTTTTAAAGAGAAAGAAAATCTGCATTTTGAGAATAAGTCAGCATAACATATTGTCAGATCCTTTTGGAATAATGAACAGTAAGACACTAAGCAAGCTTTGGATACTGCAGCAGAAAATGTGCTGACACAATGGAAGAGCCAAAAGAGAGGAAAAGAAGAAAAAAATATTGGCTTTAAATGCTGGGAAGCAGGTCTCGGCTTCCCATCCACAGTACAATAGCACACACAATACACCAATTTTGAAACAGTGCCTTTTCAATAGCAACACGACTTTCATTTTCACTGCAGGATGCCACAGGCAGTCCAGAGTTAGAAATATGTATGCTAGTCACACACAAACACACCGCAACGTGCTGGAAACATGCCACTTGTTTATGATTTTCCATCTTGTACATGGCATGGTCTCAACTATTTAAAGCAGAGTTAATAATTTTTTTCCATATGTATCAAAATAACTCTGGCCTTCCTATTTATTAGTGAGCCTTCTCCTCATCCCCTACTTTCTAGCGAGATCTGTTGTTGTAAAGGTTTGCAGGTAAGAAGGTGGCAATCCAACAGTTTTAGCCTCAAATCTTATTACTAAAATGCTACTTCTGCTATCATAAACCACAAATTATTCTGTTTAGTGAGTAAAGCAACTGGAAGAAAGTATTTGCAGGTAGTTGTTCTGTTGTGAGCCATACACACTAAGCAATGAGGCACATGTATGCACACATGCAGGCTCCAGCCAGGCTCCAAATACACAGCATTGCTTCTGGTGCAAGGCTTTGGCTCCTTCATTGTCACTCTGCTGCAGTCTATATCATGTCTTCAAATCCCTTCTGATCTGATATCAATATTACTTCACACGTGCATCTCGAATAAAAACATGGTCGTGCTCTACAAGGGAGAATTCTCAGCTCCTGGCTGCTGTCTGCCATAGCAGTGATTTAGACCCCTTTCAGCAAACCTTCATGTTTTCATAGTAAAGTGAGATCTGTTTAAAAAGGACCTAAAATTCACTATCCATCACATTTATATTTTAACACCTACACACTGTAGACAGAGACCTCAGTCCATTAATCTTTCCAGAATGATGCTCTGGCAAAGCATTTTGGTTGTGAAAAACTGCATCTGTTTACAGAGCAATATCAGATTTTTTCTTTAGCACCCCCATGGCTATGAGAAAACATTTGGCATAATTCTGAGAGTTCATTTAGCTTGCAGAGAATTGGCAATCCACTTTCAAACCAAAATGATGTCTTTGTCAATTAATAATATAACATTCTGCGCTAATCTAATATCTTATCTAATATCATAATATGCATGCAAACCAGCTGAACAGAGGTCTTCAGCAATGAGAGCCATGGCCTCTCTTCATTTACCCAATCATCAAAATAAAATTTTCTTGAGGGACGGATTATTTAATATTCTGAGAGTGACAACACACAAACACATAGTCATCAACTATGGCACTTTAGTACATTGTCTTAGGATTTTGGTTCAAACTTATGAATTTCTATGTATTTCTCCTGTATTTCCAAGTTGCTACTTAAATACATGGCTGATCCTGCCTGATCTGAACCTTAAGTCATGAGCCAACCATCCTCATAATTCACGCACTGAACCAAAAAAATGAGCAGGGCTTCAGCCAAGCACATGTGTACACTCAGGCCCGCAGAGGAGTTTTGTGGGTACTTATGGAGGCAAAAGGCTTTGTAGTCTGTATTTTGTCCCTGGACTCCGATAAAAAAATGCTTCCTTTTGCACAGAGGCCTTAGGCACCAGGTTACCTGTGCCCAAAGAGAAGACATTAAAACCATTTCTCATACAAAGATGAAGACTGTTGCATGGAAAGGTTTTATGCAGTTTCCAAAAATGCTGTATTTCATGTAAAGGTGTTCAAGATATGCAACCGAGGAGGAGGAGGAAGAAGAGGAGGAAGGGGAGGAAGAGGATGAAGGGGAGAAGGGTTTTAAAGAAGGTTGGAGTAGTTCCTTCTGCCAATTGCTTGGTAAATGCAAAGCTGTCAGTTTGATGCAGATGCTCTCCCTGCAATGCCCCAGCTTGGGCAGGGGCAAGGATGGAGAGAAAAGAGGTGAGGGAGAAGAAATTGCTCCACAGAAGTATTTTTAATGATCCCCAGGGAAAGGTCACTGTGGCACAGACTGATGTGAGGTACCCAGGGGCAGGCAGCCTTCCTCCTCCCCCTCCTCCCCTCCTCCTCATCAGTAGGCTGCTCCTGTCCACCTGCCCTTTCCTAAAGGAAGCCCCCAAAACACAATATCAAGGAGGAAGCAACTGCCTGACTAGGTACAATTTGAGAGTTAGTTTTTGTAAGAAGAATTTAAAAATAGCTGAAGAAAACCTGGGACACAATGGAAACGGCCTTTCCAGAGGCAGACTGCCAGCCAAAGGAAGATTACTGTGAAACACGGGCAGGAATGTTTATGTGTGCTGAAGTACAATCTCAGCATTAGTTGGTTGGGTTTTTTTTATGGTTTCTTTTGTGTGTTGGTTTCTTCTCCTCTTTCTCTTTCTCT
>VWYI01033398.1:68088-78421 GCA_013399455.1 Anthoscopus minutus
TTCCCTTTCTTTGACAACTTCCTGCCTGCCTGTCATTAGAAATAAGAATGTATTTCTTTGTCTCTATCGGATCTCAGTTAATTAGCCATTGCTGCAGCAGGCTCAAGGATTTAAAGTCAAAGTGAAACTCATTCTAATCAAAACTGCAGCAAACTGGCAGTTTTGTTCGACTTCAACCTGAGACTTTAACTGAGTCAGTTGTTGTATCACTGATATAAATACTGCATTACCAGTTGAGTGCTTTCAGCATCCCTGTATCCCTGTGAAATATTTAATAGACACAAGGATCCAATCGGCACAGCAGAGGGGACGCTGGTGTTTGAATTCATTTACTTCAGTTGAAAAGCAGTAAAGCAGGTCAGAAACATAACCTTCTCCCTTTCCCCCTACTCCTTCCCCTCCCAAACAAAAACAAAGCACATCAGAAGAGTTTTGGTGGGGTGGGACTGAAAGCCACCCTGTATGAATCCAGTTAGGATAGTCAGACAATAAATTAGTCACTCCTGCCAAAGAATGACAAGTACTGCCTGAAACAGAAGAGGGGAACAACACACAACACCACCACCCCTAGACATGCTCCCCAAAATCCTTTCAACTAATTATATTGCATAACTGTTTGGGTTTTAGTCTTTGACTATTTTAAAGCTGGAAAGATGGCTGAATGATTACCCCTTCTGTGTATGACATTAATTAGAAAGAAAGCACATGCCAGGAAATGTTGAAACAGCCTTTTTATTAAAGTGCAAAATGGCTTTTGTTTTCTAACCTGCCACATTCTCCAGGAAAGGCTTCCATTAATATTACTGTATTAAAAATCTGATTTAGAAACATTCACAAGCTCTTCCATACATCAGCAATTTTATATACTGCAGTGGACAACACTAAACTTTTTCTGCTTCCAATTCTACCCTTGTATTTCTTGTTTATTCTCCAAAGACAGTCAAGCTCCTTGTCTCCTTGCTATCATAATGAGAATATCAAAATGCCATTTTCTTTCACAAGGGATCATATACAACCTGAATGTTACATGAACAAACTTGTTCATGCAAAACCATTGCACAGAATTATGACAACAGACAGTGATTAAAGTTGCACCAAAAAAACCCCAACCCAGCTTGTCAGTGTGAGGGACTGAACTCTCAATGTGGCTGCTCTCCAGGACAGGGCAGCAATAAAGAATTAACAGATTTATGTAAAGAGAAAATTTCTCAAACTGGTAAATACTCCAACAATGGTAATTGTGGACTTAGAAATACACATATTCAGTCAAATGCAATTAGCCTTTAATTTCTGAACCCATTAAGCATCTTGCTGACTGCAAAAACTAATGTGTTTTTTTAAATGGTATTGCTAACTGGCAATCCACTCGTCAAAGATCAGAATTAGCTGCTTAATGATGTGTAAACAGCACTTTTTAACTAACACAGAGTAGGGAGGAAGAGGATCCTATTTAATGACAAATGTCAGATTGATATTGTGGAACACTCTGCTAGTGCCTGTGCATCTTGAAAGAGAGGAGGACGGAGAACTAGGGTTGGAATTTTTTTTAATAACCTCACAAATAATCCCTCCTCTTTTCTCTCTTTCAAACCATGCCAATGATCAAGGAAATGAGAACAAGGCACTTGCTTCACAAGCTGACTCCTTGTTACATCAAATCAAGAAGGAGCAATGTAACAGGGAGTGGGGAGCTGATTTCTGCTGAGGAAACAAATCTACAAGCTGGCATTTTGTCTCCTACTCCTACTAATTAGGCCAGTTTTCTGCCAGAAACAGTGCTTTTAAAACTTGCAATGGAGTTACATGTGTTCCCCCCACCACACATCTAGAAAATGAAATATTATGTGGTTGGGATAAACTCCTCCCAAAAAATCTTCAAGGCAAGAGTAGTTGGTTTCCCATTTTATTTGATGGATGGATCTCTATTCTTTCTCTTAATATCAAGTTAATAATGTACAATAAGCTGCTAATAGTAAGACACAGCCTGTGCTGAAGCTCCCAGTAATTATAGGCTTTAGATAGGAGCAACTGTATTCTGGAGCAGGTCTGCAAGGCTGACATGCTTTTTTTAAACCCAGATTTATCACAGAGGAAAACTTTGGCTTGATCTCACTATGAATAAATCAGAAAGCACAAAGGCATCCTTTTGGCAGGTCAGAGGAGGGCTGTCTGATGTGTAACACAGGTTCTCCCATAGCCCCAAAGCCAGAGTCTTACTTTCCATTAGCAGCTCAAAATTTACACTTTCGCTGTTGCCAGCTTTAGTTCCTCATGATTTGCCTCATCCCATGCATTCAAGAGGACACTGCATTCATATGGCTTATCTGTTGGTGAAAAACAAAACTAGCTCTCTACAAACATACAAAAACACCCCAGGTGTACACCATATAAACACTAATGTACTTCTAATTTAAGTTTTGAGAAAACAAAGGCAGAGTGATTAAAGGCCAAGAACATACAGACAGCATAGGGAGACTGAGTAAGTGCTCTAGAACAAGTTGAATGTTTCCATTGTGGGAAACTCATTATAGCTGTAAGATGCAGGGCAGACATTTGCATTTCTAGAGTGGTACCTTGTAATTTTTAGATAAATCATGGGATCCAGACTCTTTCTAAATAGCATCAAGCTCACATTTCTTGATGATCTGCCTCCCTTTGTTTCAGTATTCTGCCTCCTCTCCTCTCCATGGATGTCATTAAAGTTTGTATTCTATGTGTCTAGAACTAAGGGCTTCTCATTTTTGCTTAAAACCGCACTGCTTCTTATGACCAAGCACTGCAAAAAGACATGCAACTGCATGCAATTAGAAAAATTAACAATAAATTAGAATAATCTATTGTATCCAGTTCCAAAGCTACTGCCTCCTTATTCATTCCCTGTGAATGAACCCATTCCTCTCATCAGTCCCAACCTAACCCTCACCTCAACTTGATAATTTCTCTGATTTCTCCCTCCATCACCCCAGCTTAAAATCAAATTTGGAAATGCACATCTCTTTTGGAGTGGCAGGGAGCACCAGAAGTGCAATAAACCAAGCCAAATCCTTCCCCCTTCAACCCTCTCCTTTTTTTCCTAGATAACACAGAATCCTCCTGAAATTAACAAATGTAACTATGAACAGATACAGACTTTCCATGGGGTCAAACCGTCAGTTCCTCAGCATATATAAAAAGAGGATAGAAGTTAAATGGTTGCGTTTCCCTCAAGGGAAGGCAGATCTTTGGTGGTGAAATATTCTCATCAGACATTCTGGATAAGTTGCAAAGAAAAGCAAAAAAATCCCTGCCTTCTCTCCAGACCTGGTGTAGACATTTCCATAGCAATTCTACATATACATATTTCATCCTAACAGCACAAGCTTTTAGGCTGATTCTGAAGTGATCAGTGTTTTTCAAGTGCAGGCATGTTTGCATGGTGCACATGAAACTGCTCAGAGCAACCTTTCAATTTTCCATCACTCCCAAGTACAGTTTTGATGAAAAAAACAAACAGGTGGGGAAATCAAGGGCCCAATAGAGTGCTTACATCCAGGTACCTCCTCATTCCAAATCCAGGCTCTTCTGTCCAGATGGACCACTGCCAACAGACACAAGGGCAGCAGTGGCCAGAGGAAGAGTCACCATGTGCTCCTGCCCCCAAGCCCAGGGGGATCCCACCCTTTTTCGCAAGGGAATGTCAGTATATGAAGGAAGCTGATTTTTACATGGAACTTGAAGAGTGCACTTTGTTCAGAGGACAAAGATGAAGGCACCTGTATGAACAGGTGTTTTACAAAAGCCAACACCTATTAGCACACTTTACGAATGAAAAACCCTGTGGCCTGGCAGCACAAAGAGCAGGGTCCTTCTACCCCAGTCTCTGAGTCTACTTCTGGCTAAGCACAACAGGACTGAGGTGGAATCAGAGCTGTCTTTCAAGATCTAGATGAATCCCTTTGCCTTCATTTCCCAAGTTGATAACATGCTTTCCTTGTTGAAGTATTGTGAAAATGAGCTTGTTAACATCCATTAAATGCTGTTTATTTATATTTTAAATACAAGTTCAATCATATGATTTTATCTTAATTTCACAGGATTATGGCTGTCAAATCAAAGTAGTGAACTATCACTCTCTTTATTTAATCTTGCCTGAAATATTTTCTCATGTCCTCCAAAGGAAACCTTGTGGAGATGAAGATGAGACTTCACAAGTCCAAGCATTTTCATGGGTATGTGTGGGCTTGGCCATGGAAAGAACTATGCAAGTGGCAGAAACTTAATTTCATGTATTTTTCTTTCCACAGGTTGCATAAAAAGTGATCTATAGACAAAAAAATGTAGCAAAGCCCATGAGCAGAGTAACTGTACCTCTAAAAGGGGGTGCTACAGGTCTGAAGAAGAAAAGTGTTCAAAGAAGCTGGAATGTTAGAAGAGACATACTGAGACAAATTTCTCACAGCAGCACTCTAGCCATTCTATCATCAATGGAAAGAAAACAGCTGAAGTAGAAAATCTCTGAGAGATTCCTGTCCTGCATAAGAAAAGAAAACTTCTTCTTGCAAACTATGGAGTGAGAATGATGAACAGTTGTGTAGGTGTTTGCAAAAGTAAAGGATGCAGAAGGATGAGTTGACAATGGACTTCCATCGCAAGACTTCCTACTTTCTCATACACAATATATAGAGGATGACAATCTCAATTACTTTCTCCATCCCTTCCCAGGATATCTGAGCATCTGTACATCAAAGAAATTCCTATGACCCAGTGAAACCCTTCCAGAGGTAGGAACTCTTAGTATACATGTGGAAGGAAGTTGCAGGAGCTAAAACTGAAGTCACAGAAACACACTCACATGATATATCAAGTAAAAGCTGGAAACTGAACTTCCACATCACAAACACAAAGCTTTAGTTATGGAGAGAGCACCTTCACTCCTCATTTAATTTTTCCCTCAGTTGCACCACTTCATTTGTCATGTGAAGTATCAAAAAACATAACCGTGAATGATCACATTGCTTTTTTATCCAGCCTGAAGGCTGACTGTCCAGGCACACTGGCTTCCACAGCCCTCAGGCAGCAACAGCACTGCAGGGGTTTTCTGACTTTCACACATGGAGTGTTCAAAGAGGTTATCAAATAATGTCTTACCAAAAACATAAGGTAATGTTCAAAACCTGGCTGAATGAATACCGCCTGATCAAATATCACCTCCTAGAGAAGGGATAAACTGAAAATTGGGAACTACAAGCCCTCTGTCTTTGCTCAGACCACTATTCAATACATTACTTTTTTTTTTTTTTATTGGGGGCATAATGGCCTAGTTCCTCTAGGGGCATGGGTGATTTAAACAGATTAAAAAAAAACAACTTCCCCTCCCTAGTCGTCCTCTCTATGACAAAGAATGCTGTGTGAGTACACACATGTGAAGAATCAAAAGCCAGATTAGACAGTTTGAGAATCCCAAGGAATACCACTTGACTAGACAGAGATAATTGATCAGTCATAATAAGAGGAGGATACAGCATGTAATATTTTTCTGTTAATGAGACTTCAGAGAATTGAAGATTAGAATTATTAGAATTATTAGAATGACTGAGCTGTACAAAGTCATTAGCAGATGTAGAAAACAAGGCAATTATATGCTTTCACTCTAACATAATGGAAATGCAAATGATAAGACAATGCTTAAAGAGAAAGAAAGGTATATACAGTAGTGTTGGGAAAGAATATTAAAGAGATAAAAGAGCTACTAATGAAGGGCTGCGTAGATCCTTGAAACTAAGACAGCACATAACCATTATTGTATAGGCCAAAGAAAGAGTAACAAGCAATAAATAACACAGATCTTGCCAGTGACAGTAAATAAAATGGAATATGGAAGAGAGAATGAGATAGAACAGACCGGGCCCACTTCAAAACAACTACAGAAGAGGAGCACAATGGCTAAGGAGAAGGCAATGACGCACTACATTGTCATTATCTTCACACATCAAGATGGAGATGATTATTTAAGGCACATATAAAATGCAGATTATCTACAAAATTTAGTCCCTAGTCTTCAGTTGTGTCTTTTCTAAAATTACTCCCGTGAACAGTGACAGGAGAAAGAAAGACATTTGTATGTCGAGTTTTTTTGCTATTGTAGTGGCAAGAACTGGAATACTTTAGCCATGGGAACTCTACAGGGAACTGCAGAGTGGCACTGATCTGTGTATATACTCAGAAAGGATTCAAGGACACAAAAGAAAGGTCAAAAGTGATCGAGAGAAGCTTCAGTGAACTTTTCCTCTAACTTTTTTATATTTCAGAATCAGAATAAATATTTCACAATGAGTGCAAAACATCACAAGAACTTAAATACCAACCTCCATCAGTCAACCAGATCTTTTGCATGGAACATTTATCCCAGCCAACAGCTTATCTTCTGACAAAAGTCATTTTACAAAGACACTGAGTACAAAAAATGACAAGGTGGTCAGAAAGAACTGATGCCTTAGCGCTCCAGTTCACCCAATTTTTAGTGCACCCAATGATTTTTTGCATTCCTGTTTGAGTTGACCTTTTCTTCTGAAAGTGTGGAACACCCTTCAGAGCACAAGGCATGGGTTAGGTGGCAGGTTTGTGCAGCAACTCCCAACAATTTGAGTTCAAATAGAGGATAAGTCATAAGTATGAATGAAAAATAAAGTCCTTGTTCAAGTTCCAAAATTGACTACGGTGTAACTCTCAGACTGGAATAAGATTGGGCTGCAATTGTATGAACTGTAATGACAGAATTCAGAAAAAGAATGGGACAAATAAGTGGCAATATCAAGTTTTCTCATTGGAGTAGATTCCAGCTGAGCAGGAGGAGTTAACAACACTCAGTGTAGAAAGAGTAGCTCTCTACACACCTTCTCTATAAGTACTGCGACTATAGCCAGCCCCAAATAGTTTCACTCCTGTTTTTCCCCCACCTAGATGTGGTTTTGGTTTTTAGTTTGTTTGGTTTTTTTGGGGGTGGAGGATGTTGTTTATTTTTTGTTTGGTTGGTTTTTGTCTTTGGGTTTTTTTGTTTATTTTTTGTTGGTTTTTTTTCCTAAAGGATTGAAGCTTTAAAAGAAATTGTGGAAAAATAAAAGAAAGCTTAGTAATAATGACCTTCTCCAGGAGGTGAGGGAAACAGGTCATGTTTTATGAGACACAGTATGCCAATATGAAATACCAGTTGTTCCAAGGGAAACCACCTCCTAGTCCCTTAATCTTCCTCCTGTGGCACACCAACTAACATGACTGCCCCAGCATTCAGATAGCTGTGCAATAAACCAGTAGCTCTATTAATTAAAGCTAACCTATCAAAGGAACAAAACCCTAGTTTTTAATACAGATGAATTTCCAACTTCCGATCACACCTTTGCTGCAAAAACAACTGGGCCTAAATGCTATAGAAGGAAGCACTGGGGAGGAAAGGGGGAAAAGGAGGGGAAAATGCCATTCCAGGAAAGTGCTGGCATGGTGTTGGGGCAGCAATGGGCACAGACTGGCAATTTCACAACAAATTGTGAGGAAAGTAGTAAACAGAAAAGAAGGGGTTAAAGAATATGCAAGAGCCTATGAGGACAATGTACTTTGGCCAAAGGAAACAAGTACAGAGGCACTGTGCCTTTCACTGCTAGGCCAACAAGTTTAGTAACAGTACTTCCAGCAGTAATCAACAGTCTCTTTTTCCAGTTGTGTATCAAGCAGTCTGTGTGGAAACATGTCCATTTCCAGACTGCTGCCAATGATAATATGCATACTCAGCAGAGAGGCTAAAGGCTGCATGGACACAATGAACAAATTACCCTCTCAACCCACAGAAGATTATAGGTCTCTGTCAAGTCATTTAGATCTAAATCTGACCTGCCTTAAAGCATTTATAACTTGTCAGGGAATATGTTTTGTATGTTCAACAGCCATTTCAAGAAAAATAAATCCTTTTGTTAAAAAAATTATTATATTTTATACTTAATAATTCTAATAACAATGTCTTCTACAAACAACCTTCAACAAAAGAGCTTGTGCACTACAAGTTCACACCTCAGGTAAATGGACACCCACATAGGCATATCCACCTACCAGACACTACTCCCAGTCTTTTGCTGACATGATGAATAAGAAATAAATCACAGGAATAGGAGTCATCAAAAAAGCAACTCATCAAAAATTATTGAAAAATAAATCAGTCAAATGCAGAGAGAGAGGAGGCAAGGGAGAAACAGGACATTGATAGAAAGGCATTCAAAATTTCATATTTCTTGACAGCGTTCTTTCCAAAAACCAAAAGCAGGTTGGGCTGGAATGCAGTGCTGTGGTAAAGGCAGATGCATTCAGTTTTCTTAACTATAAGTTTCAGGAAGAAATAACTACAGCATCAGAGATGCTTTTTTAATGTGAAGGTGAACAAAATGGCAAGAGACAAAGACTGCTGAATTCAGCAGTAGCTAAGTATATAAATGGGCTAAGCAATCTGTGAATGGAAACTTTTCCAAGCTGGAATGAAAGTAAAGCTCCTAAGCATTTTAGCAGTGAGCATGACTGCACCTCCTGCCACTCATCCATTAACATCATTGCACTTCAGAGCCTATTAGCATGTCCACTCTACAGCATGATAGAAGTTTATTAGTTGATTGTTTATCTGGGAATGGTGTGGATGAACGGAAAATGGTACATATGTTGAACAAATGTTCTCAGCTGAGAGATTTGGTTTACTGTTTTTTGATGCACTCTAAGACATGTGACCAATTTCCTAAGAGAGTTTGCTTGTTACTATATAGTCTGTGAATAGAATAGGACTTGCAGTGCCACCTATGCATAAGCACAGGGCAAAATCCAGTCTGGAGTGACTGGAATGTGAGGAGGGAGGAAACACAGGCTTTTTGATGCTGACACGCATGGCTTCAGAAGAGGCAGTGCAGTCCTTGTGCGGTTCCAAGAGCAATTCTAGGTCTGAAGAAAACAAAACTCAACCCAACTGTTTTACACTGGCACATGTACATGTCCAGATGAGCCTCCCTGCTGGCATAAAGGGGAGCTGAGGTGCCCACTCTCAGAGCAAGATGGCTGTTGGGCCAAGGAGATGAAAACAGGCCATCAGATTTTGAGATATTTACTCATCTTCCAAGATTTATGCCCCTCTACCTCCCCATTTGCTGAATTTAGTAACTGCAGATCTATAACTGGACACCTCCAGCTCAGGGCACTTCTGGGCTGCAGAGCCAGAAGTGCCTTCTTGTCTTGGTTTGAAATACAGATGAATGCCAAGGAAGGTGAGAACCTCTCTTAAAATGGAGAATATGACGCCCTTCCCTCCAAACTATTACAACTTTGAAATTAAGGCTCTTCTAGGCAAAGACATGGGAAAAGGAATAACAGCTCTTTACTAGTACTTATATGTATAATAAGGCAAACAAACAGAAGATAAACCCAGCACCAGCCTTCCCTCGGCGGCAGGCGCTCGCCCCCTTGGTGCAGTTCCGCTCACGGCCAGCAGGGGCGCTGGTGGCTCCCGGCTGGGCAGGGCGGCTGTGACGATTCCCGCATTTCGCGGCTGCAGGGGGCGCTGTGGCGCAGCTCAGCCGCCTCTCTGCGCATGCGTCATGGCGGGGGTGACGGAAAAGGCGCTTCCTTTGCAAATCCACAGGGGCAGCCCGTCCTGGGGCCCCTCTGGGTGGCGAGATGGGCTGTAGCAGGAACCTCAGAGCGGTGGCTGGAAGGGCAGGGACAAGCAGACCTCAGAGCAGCAAACTAAATGTATCAGAAACTCTGCAACTATAGCGGGAGCCACAGGTGTCCCAGCAGGCTGGGGATGTGGGGTTTCAGTGTAGTGAAAAACCCAGCACGGTGGTAGAGAAGCAGTGGGGCTGGGCAGCGGCAGCGGGGCTCTCGAATATAGCTGGGAGAGGTTCCCTTGAAAGGGCTTGGGGGCTCAGGGTCCTGGGTTTTCCCCTGAGGCACCCGAGTAGATGGTGAGGGTGCTTTTAGTGAGGTAAGGTGTTCATGAGGTCCCAGTCCAGTGGCCACTCATAAAAAAAGCTTCACTCGTGGTAGAAGAAAACAGCAGGAGATGGAACCTAGGAACTGCTGTCTGTCTCCCCTCCAATATCCAGGGTGAGACCAAGAGAAGTCAAGCCTAGACCCTCAGCCCCTGCCAAAATTTTGCAGTATCTCTGCCCTTCCAAAGAGAAAACCCCTCAGGTAAGAGAGTAGCCAGCTTCCCTTCCTCCACCTTAGTAGTTTTATTTGTCTCTTTAGTACCAGTTGTTATTATCTCTTAGCAACAGATGGGACAAAATTCCAGGAGAGAGAGAAACAAAAGGAAAAATCCTAACCCCCA
>VWYI01033400.1:0-26650 GCA_013399455.1 Anthoscopus minutus
CTTTGATTAAATACCTTGAGAAATGAAAGTTTCCACTTTTTCCTTTTCAATTTTCCATTTTTTCCTCTGTAATTTCTTGAAGTATTTTATGAGGATGGCTTAGGGTAAAAAGACAATAGTATGAAATTATAAGGGAAAATACAATTGGTGCCCTGTGGATGGAAGCTGGTCAGCACACCTGATTTCCCTTATACAACACAATCCAAGAGAATTCCCTGCTGCCCATGCTATGGATGAGCCCAGGACAGGGAGGTTCTGGGCTGGGTCATGGCCAGCCCCCAATCAGTAGCACCTCCAAGTCCTTCTCCCAGGGCTCCTCCATATGCTCATTCCAAGCCTGGATTTTTTCCAAAGGTTGCCCCAGGCACAGCATCTGCAGTTGGTCTTGTCAAACACCTCATGAGGTTCCCATGGGCCACCACTCAAGCCTGTCCAGATCCCTCAGAGGGAGACCTGCCCCACTCAGTTTGGTGTCACCTGCAAACCTGCTGAGGGTGCCCTCCATCCCTTCATCCTCAGCATTACCAAAGATATTAAATTCTTCCTGCACATCTGTGATCCCAGGTTCTCCCTTCCCCTTTGGATGGGACATCACAGGGGTGCTGGATGGAGTGTGGCCAGCAGGTCAGGGGGGTGATCCTGCCCCTCTATCCTGCCCAGGTGAGGCCATACCTGAACTGTTGTGTTCAGTTCTGGGCTCCACAACTCAGTCAGGAAAGATGAGGAGCTGCTGGAGAGGGTCAAGGAATCAATTACAAGTTGATTCAGGGTCTGGAGCATGTCTGTGATGAGGAGAGACTGCAGGAGCTTGGCCTGGTTAGTCTGGAGAAGGCTTTCATGCACTGCATTTCTCTCCTGGATGGAAGAATGCAACTCCACTGTCTATTTCTTCTTTGCACTCCCTGATAATCCTCAGCCTCTCCATCTCCTCTGTAAGATCCCCCACCTGTTTACACTACATGCAGTGTTGTTTCCACTGTCTTCCAGTAGTAACAGCAGGCTCAGACACTCCCTGCAGCCAGAGACCTGGACAGCCGTGTTTCTTGGGGAGCTCTGGCTGGGTCTCCACGCTCCTGCCAGCAATGGCTTGTCAGTGTGTAAACTACTGCTGGGTCTAATCAAGTTGGACAAGTGAAAAAATCCAATCCCCGCCTGAGGTGAGCTTGCCTCCAGAGTCAGGAGGGTTGCTGTGCCCTCCTACACACCCTGCTGCTTGAACTGTCATGCCCTGCCCTGTTGCTGCTCCACGTCCCGTTTACCTGCCCCAGTCACCACACTCTGGGTCACCTGCACCTTCTGGAGCCATCACCTCCCACGCTGCAATGCCCCCTCTGTGCCTGACTGGCTGCCAGAGCTCCCGAGTCTGCATGCAGCTTTGGTCTGCTGCTCACAAGTACACACGAATCTATCCCCTGAGGGGATTGCACCAATCCATACAAGTATCAGGGGGACTCCCACCAATGTCCACATATCTCCCACCAATGCCCATGATCTCTCCAGGGTATGAGGATGGTGCCAGACCCAGTCTGGTGGTGCCCAGCGAGACAGGACGAGGAGTCAGGCCTTGAGCTCAGAACTTCCCTGGATTACAGAAGGGCCAAGCCCTGGGACAGCTGCCTGGGGAGGATGTGGGGTCTCCCTCCACAAAGACATCCCAACCTGAGCAAGTGTCACCTGCTCCAGGTCACCCTGCCTGAGCAGGGATTAGGCTGCATCATCACTAGAGAGCCCTTGGCACTCAGACTGCTGTGGGATTCTGTATGTGATAAATGTGTGTGTACATGGTATTGAGACAGGGGGTCTGGAGAGTTTAGGATTGATTAAGGATATAGTTAATCTAAAAATGTATATTGCTTTTTAGAATATGTTAGGCACAATAGAAATCACATACTGTGTCTGTAACTGTGTGTGACACCTGCGTGGCCTGTGGTACTTCTGTGTGCGTGACATCTGTGACAGCTATGTCCATACCCACCTGTGCCCATCCACTACTGCATGTCCCCAGCACGGCCACCACCCAGGCCCACCAGAGATGTGGGTTCCCTCTCAACCCCCCCAGGTGTTACCTCTGTCCGCAGGGGCACAGCAGGGGCTGCTGAGGGGCTGTGGGGGACCATGGAGACATGGAGGGTGGAAACAGAAACATGGGGGCAGGGCTGGCAGGCTGGGGCCTCCAGGCCCTCAGACCAATGCCCCTCAGGCCTCAGGGATCACCGTGGGGTTCAAGGGCTCATCCCCCCTCTCCCCCTGTGGGTGGGGGTTATGGGGGGCTCTCAGGGTGCTCCTGTGCCCCGAGCTCTCCACATCTCTGTAGCCCATGCCTCATTGCATGTCCCTGTGCCACATCCCCATGTGACCCCATATTTCTGTCCCCCCCCGTGCCCCCATCCCCCACAGAGCAGAGCAGACAATGAGTGGTGTCAGCACATGTTGGGGACACTGTCAGGAAGACACATGGGGGACATAAGTGACACTTGGGCATCAGGAGAGGACAATAAATAACCTTCCCCCAGGTTCAGCTGGGGCTGAGGAAGCTGGGGAAGGAGCTGGGGGGAATAGTGACAAGGTCACAGTGACAACCTCAGTGTCCTTGGGTTGTTCCTTTGTTCCCCACCCTGGCCTGAGTGTCCCTCCCTGCCTACAGGCAGGACCTGGCAGGATTCAGCAGGATAGAGTAGCAGTACTTCCCCATCACGGGACCAGGCTGAGACAGCCATGCGTCACACACAAGGGCCCGTGGCTGCCCCAGGCACCCTCAGACACACCCCAGGCTCCCTGTGTCACCCTCAGACCCACGGGGCAACCACAGCCCCCCAGCACCCATGGGACACCCTGGGAACCCCAGAGACTCCCCAGCAGCACCCTGGGATGGCCTGGGGACTCCTTGGGGTGAGGACCAGGCATATGGCACAATTGGGCTGGGGGCCCCGGGGTGGGCTTCCCTGCAGCAGAGACACCCAGGCCTGGCTTGTGACCCCGTGGGATTCCAGGGGCTGATTTGGGGCACCAGGGAGGGCTATCACAGGTTGTGGAGGGTGAAGAAGTTTGGGGTGTGGTGGGGGACTGTTTAGGGGTGCTGGGGAGGTACTGGAGACTGTCTGGGAGTGCCTGGAGGTGCTCGTCACCCGTGGCTTGGTGCAAAGAGGCCATGGGCACAGGGCAGAGGAGACAATTTGGGGGTGCCGCAGAGGTTTGCAGATCCTGGGGATATCAGTGGAACTCTGGGGAGATTAGAGGGGGATTTGGGGGAGTGCCGGGAGGGGTTGGGGAGTCCTGGGGGGGCTCTATCGCAGCTCGTCAGGTGCGAAGAGCCCCCGGGCGCGGCGCAGCACCGAATCCCGGGCCGGGTCGTACGGGTGGTCCTTGGAGGGGATCTCGAGCACAGCAGGCAGTGCCCGGGCATGGGCTGCGACTGCCGGCCGGATCTGCTCTGCCAGGGCCTGCGAGATCAGGATCATCCCCACGTCCTCCCGCGCCAGGAAACCCCTGTGAACAGGAAAAAGGGAGAGTGAGGGGGCACAGAGGGCCCACCACGGGCGCCCCAGAGAGGTGGGACATGCTCCTCAGGACCCTTTGGAAGCCCTGATCCTCTAAATACTCCTGGTACCCTGACCCGAGACTCCTGCGAGCCCTCCCCTCTCCTCCAGGAACTCTGTGACTCCCCAGATCCCAACACCTGCCCGGATCCTCCTCAGAGACCCCACTAGGGACTCAGAAGACCACCACAGAGACCTCTCAGACACCCCTCTTACCTCACTGACCCCTCTGACACTTCCGAGACACCCCCAGACCCTTCCTCAGACCGCCCCGAGGCCTCCCAGGCCGCCTTCCCCCACGGCACACACCGGAAGGTCTCCTCGATCTCGGCCAGGCTTGTTTCCTTCTCCACCACCAGGAAGTTGGGCCGCCGGTGCTTGTCCAGCTCCCCAATACCTCCTAGCAGAAACCCAGTCACCGTGTCCTCGTCGCCCATCACGGCGATCAGCTTCCCGCGGCCCGCCATGCCCGGGGCCTGCTGGGTAGGGAATCGGCGGGATCGGGACCCCGGGAAAGCCGCTGCCGGGACCCGGTGGGATCGGGATGCGCCGCCGGCAACGGTTGTTGGGCTCGGGACCGACCGGGAACGACCGGGACCGGCCGGCGCTTCCGGGACCCGCCGGCACTTCCGGGCTCTCAGGTGACCCCGCCCACCGCTTCACCGGCAACACAGCTGGGCCACGCCCACCGCAGTGGGAGGAGCCGCGCCGGCGCTAACCACGCCCTACCCGCTGCATCGCCACATCCCCTCCCCGGCCCCGCCCCGGCGGCCCCGCCCCGCTACCGCGCGCATGCGCGGTACGCAGTGCCCTTGAGAGGTCGAGGGGCGCTCACCTGCACAGCGCCCTCTACCGTACAATGCGGGCCCCGCAGGGCACCGCGGGCCGCGTCGTCCGGGACCCCGAATCCAACCCGGGCCCCCCAGGCTGCCGCTGTTCTGCCATGGAATCCCCCTAGAACCCCTTCAGGACTCGGGCATTCTACCCCAGACCCTCCCAGGCCACTTCCAGTGTCCTGTTCCAGACCCCACCTTTTCACACCAGGGCTTCATAATCCCGTCCTGCAGCCCCAAGAATCCCAGCCGCCTCCCCCTCGAGCCACGATGTTCTGCTCTGGACCCCCTCAGGCCCCATCATCCTGCCCCAGATCCCTAGGACCGCCCCAAAACCCTTCTGTGCTGTTCTGGGCACCCCAGAATTCTGGTGTCCTGCTTAGGACACCCCTAGATCTTGTGACCTTCCCCAGAGCCCCCCAGGACCCTGGCACCCTCCCAGTCCCACTCCGTGTTGTGTCCCCTCTCATCACTCAGACCACTTTTCCTCTCCCAGTGCTTTATTGACAGGGCTGGGACCCCCTGGGATCCCCAGAGGGGTCTCAGGCTGCAGTGACACGGAAGGGGCTCCCTGGGACGTCGCGGTCACCCCAGCGCAGCAGCAGCACGTACTCGCCACGCTCCCGCACGCTGTAGGTCACCGTGTACACGCGGTTCCCCTCGTGCTTCACGTGCACCTCCTCGCACGGGGCCTTGGGGCCGTGCACCCCCACCAGCAGCATGTTTGTGCCTGCCGGGCACACAGGCAGGGTGAATCCTGAGCTTGAGACCACAGTTTCAGCCCAAACTTCCCCCCCTGCATCCCAGACCCTCCACCAGATTCCCCCACTTATTCACCTCATCCCCTCCCAGGACCCCCAGGCCCCCCTTTAACCTACCCCATCCTTTCTCAAGACTCCCCAAAATTCTCTGAACACCCCACAGACCCAGCACCTCTCCTCCAACCCTCAGAGGACTCCCCTAGGAGCCCCTGGACCACCCTGCTGAGCCCCCATCTGCCCTTCCAACCCCACGCCCCTCCCAAGCACCCCAAGCCCCCATGACTCCCAGTGTCCCTCACCAGCCTTGCTGCAGTCCACGGTGAAGTGGTTCTTGTGGCCCAGCCGGGCGGTTGCCAGCCCTGGCCCCCGGGCCACCACCTGCCCAGCATCCGATGGGGCCTTGGTAACCCCCCCAAAGGCGGGGGGGCCCCTTGAGCCTGCCCTCACCACTGGCTCCACCATCACTGTCGAGGTCTCATGCAGACTGTGCCCACCTGACAGCCGTGGGCCTGGGGAGGACAGGGGACACGGTCAGCCCCCACCACGGGGACACCCCCCTCACACCATGCTGGGGGAATATGAGAACACCTTTTGGGGATAGCCCCCCCTCCCCCTGGGACCCCCACCATGTCATTCTGGAGTTCCTACACCACATCAGCCCCAGGATCCCTTGTCACCACTCCAGGAATCCCCCACTCATGTCACCCTGGGGGACCTCTGGGGTGATCCTCCTGCAACCCTCTACCATACCCATCACTGACCCCTTGTCACCCCACACTGGGGACCCCCACATTCTCCTCCCCCAATCTCCCTTATTCATGCCCTCATCCCTGTGTCTTCCCCCACCCCATCTGTACCAGTGACCTTGGCCTTGAAGGGGCTGCCCATGAAGGGGTGGGGGACCCGGTATGCCCCCGTCCCCCTCAGTTCCCATGTCCTTGCTAGTTCCCAATGTTCCTCTTTGTCCCCATGTCCCTCCCCATCCCCATGCCCCCCCCCATTCATACCAGTGACCTTGGCCTTGAAGGGGCTCCCCACAATGTGATGGGGGCCCCCATACTTGATGGAGATGAGGTAGTTGCCAGGGGCCATTGGGGTGTAGGTGACGCGGTGGCCCTCGGGGACCTCTGTACAGTCCAGCTCCACTTTGGAGGGGCCATCAATGGTGACAGCCAGTGCTCCTGCCCCTGCATTGGCTGTCTGCACCAGGAACTCCGAGGGCACTCCTGGAACATGGACATGGGGATGGCACCATGGAGGGGACACCAGGACACCACCCATGGCCATGTTCCCATTATGGCAACTCCCATGGCCACATCTCCATCATGGCTCTGTCCCCATCCCCGTTTCATGGCCATGCCACCTGCCACCACCACAGCTGTGTCTCTGTCCCCACCCTCCCCCCAGAGCTGTGTCCCTGTCTCCACAGGAGTGTCACCTGTGCGGCCACCCTCAAGGCCTGGCCCAAAGGCAGTGACGAGCCCGGGGTCCCCGGCCTGGCTCTGCTCGCCCACGCGGATGTTGAAGGGGCTCCCGGGCACATGGCGCCCGTTGAAGCGCAGGTCGATGGAGTGGACTCCGTTCTCACGTGGCAGGAACCCCAGTGCGTACCGGTCTGGGGGACACAGACATGTCACCGTGTCTTTGTGTCCCCATGTCCCCACAGCCCTGTTCTTGTGCAGCAGCAACCCCAAGGCATATCAGGGGCACACAGACATGTCCCCATCTCCCTGCATCCTCTGTCCCCACACCCCATGTCCCCATGTTCTCAAGCCCATGTCCCCACATCACATGTCCCTGTGTCCTGTGCCCTGTGCCCACAGCCCCACATCCGCAGACACAATTTCCCCGCTGTGTCCCCATGTCCCCTCACCGCTGTCCAGCTCGGACACGTAACACTCCTCCACCACCCCTGCAGGCGTGTGCACTTTGGCGTCGATGACGCCACGCGCCCCGTTCAGCTGCACTGCGAAGGACGCTGGCTGGTTCACTGCCACTGTCTCCTGCAGGGACACCACGGTGGCATCAGAACATGGGGGGCCAGGGGACAGCATGAATGATGATGCCAGCTGGTACACCCCAGGGAACGGGGGGCCATGAGGGGGGTAGAGGACACAGTGGGAGGGCAATGGCGCAGGGGGGACACCATGGGGCCCAAGGGTGACAGAGGGGTGTGAGGTGGCCCAGGATTAAAACAAGGGACACAGGAGTAGCACCAGGGAGGCTGCCAATGGTGACACGTGGGAGAGGTGGCTCCAGGAAACCCCAAGGGTGACAAAGGGGTGACACAGTGGTCCCAAAGGTGACACAGGGGTGCAATGTGACACAAGGGACATGAGGCTGGCCCCAAGAATGATGGGAGGGAGGGAGGGAGGGAGGGAGAGGTGGCCCTAGAGGGTCCAAGGGTGCCACACAGTGGGCATCCCAAGAGTGCAGTAGGGGCTCAGAGTGGTCCAGGAGTGACCTGGGTGAGCCCAGGGGTGCCCCAGGGTTTCACAGGGGGTGTCTCTGGTACCTGCAGGCTGGTGACAGTGAGGCGTCGGGCATCATCGGAGTGGGAGGCAACAGGGACAATAAAGGGGCTGTCAGGGATGTGCTCCTCGTTGAATTTGATGGACACCTCGTAGTCACCTGGGGAACATGGGACAGTCAGGTGGGGAGCCCTCACATGGGCACACCTTCCCTTGCGAACACTCTCACGTGGGAACACCCATGCACAGAGACACCACTCATGGAGACAGGCCCCCTTGGGGGCACCTGTGCAGAGAGACACCTTTCTTTGAGGACACCCTCCCTTGGGGACACCCTCCCCTGGGGATACCTTTGCATGTGGGTCCCTCCTCACATGAGGGTCCTGTGGCCCCAGCCCCAGGATGAGCGCCCTGGGGGACATTAGGGGTGGGTGGAGGGGTTGGGGTGCTGGGGCACAGCCCCCCTTACCTGGCTCTTGCACCAGGTAGGAGACACCACAGGAGCCGTCCTTGCGGTCCTCAAAGGAGATCTCGGCCTTGCTGGGCCCCTCAACAGCGATGGAGAGTCCCCCCGCGCCCGCCTCACGTGTCCAGATGCTGAACTCAGCTGGGAGATCACCAGGGTCACCTTGGCCCTCAATGGCACCCCAGGATGGTGACACCCAGCACAGAACTGCACCCACCTCCCCATGGCACCCAGACCTCCCAATAGCACCCACATCCCACCCATGGCACACAGACCACCCTTAACACCTCCCCATTTCCCCCATACCCAGCTGTACCCAAACCCCCCATCACAGCANCACCCCCATTCACCCCCAGGCCCTCATCATCCCTCATACCTGGCAGACCCCCCTGTACCTGGTGTGCCGGCCACAGCGCGCTGCAGGCCGGTGCCCCCCGCGCGCACCTTGTGGGCACCGCCCTCGCCCAGGGGCCCCACGGTGAACTGGAAGGGGCTCCCAGGCACGTGCTGTCCCCGGAACTTGACGCTGACAGTGTGGGCGCCCGTCTCCTGGGGCACGAAGCGCACGCTGTACACCCCCGCAGCCCCTGGCACCACCTCAGCCTCGCGCCGCTGCCCCGATGGGCTCAGCACCTGCGCCGACAGCTCCTGCGCTGATGCCTCACCTGCAGGCACACACCACGTCACCGTGGGCACCCCAACACCCCACCGGCACCCCAGTGTCACCCCAACACCATATCGTCATGGTGTCCCAGCTCCTGCACCATCACTTCACCCTGCAGGCACCTGGGCTCCCCAGCATCACCCTGTTGTCACCCCACCACTCTGCTGCTATAGCACCCCAGCACCCCAGCACTGTATGGCACACTGTCATCCTGTCACCAGGGCACCTTGTCACCACATCACTCCATCGTCCTGTAACCGAGGTACCCCTGCGCCCCGGCTCCTCTGCACCCCATTTCCTTATCACCATGTCACTATGGCAATGAAGCACCTGTCACTGGGACACTGTGTCATCCTGTCTCTCTGACACTAGGGCACTAGGGCACCCCATTGCCCCATCACCTTCTCACCATGGTCCCAAGGGCTCCCTGGCACTCTAGCACCCTGATACCCCACCACCAGGGACACCCTTTTCACTGTCATCAACACCCACCAGAGTCCACGTGCAACCCCTGCTGGGTGCACACCACCTCACGCACAGGACACATGCATTTGCCAGCATGCACACACACACATTCACACACACGTGTGCACACGCATGCACCCTTGTGACACTGTACACTCGTGCACCTACTGTGCCCTGGGCTGAGCACACACCCCCTGTAAGCAAGTGTGCAACTGCTTGTGCACAGAGCCAGCGTTGCCCCTCAGCTCTGCACACCCCCATGTGAAGGGCACCCCCAGCCATCAGCACAGCCCCCACACGTGCGCCAGGGAGTCTGTCCCAGGTGTGTCCTGGGCACACGCAGGTGGGCCCTTGAGTGAACACACACATCCCTGTAAGAGGGCACTCCCGTGGCAAGTGTGGCCACTCTCACACAAGCCCACCTTGCACACCCAGCCCTTGTGCCAGCACAGTGCCCTGCCCACACACCCCCAGGCCTCGTGCACACCCTTGTGCAAGCACAGCTCTCTGCAAACACGCATTGGTACTCCAGAGCACCCAGTCCTTGTGCAAATACCCTTCCCTGCACTCACACTTCCCTCATGCACACCCAGCCTGCGTGCAAGCCCAGTGCCTGCCCCAGAACACCCAGGCCTGGTGCAAACAGCCCCCACGTGCAAGTGTACCGACCCCTCATGCAAGCACAGTGCCCTGCACCCCAGCCCTCGTGCACACCCAGCTCCTGTGCGATCCCGCTTTGCCGCACACCCCCATGCATGCCTGCCGCACAAGCCCTGGTGCAGGACGCACCCTCGTGTGCGCGCGCAGGGGCTGTGAAGGCACCGATGCCCTCGCGGGTCCCAAAGGCCCCGAAGGCACCAAAGGGCTCCGGGGGGGCGCGGGGGAAGGCGCCGCCCACGCGGGTCGATTCCTCCACGTGCACCTCGCGCGTGGTCTCGCCGCCGCGTGTCTTGCTGATCTCAGTGCGCTCCGTGCGCGTGTACGTGTGGCTGCTGCGCGTGAACGTGCGCGTCAGCCGCTCCTGCGCTGACACCATCTGGAACCAGTTCCCTGGGGAGCACCCCGCGGGGACACAGAGGGACAGTGCAGACACATGGGAACACGTGCGGACAACAGGATGTTGGCACAGTTGGGGAAACAGAAAGGTGCACAGAGGGGTGACGGGGATATGGACAGTGGGATATGGATTGACATGGGGATGAATGGACACAGGGATGGATGTAGGGATGGGGAGGAGACGCGTGGGTGGAGACATGGAGGGATGGAGACAAGGATGGACACAGGGATGATGGAATCATGATGGGTGGAGACATGGGTGGTCACAGGGTTGGAAATAGAGGATGGTGCAGGGAGGGGTGGACACAGGGATAGATGGAGCCACGGGTGGATGAAGCCAGAAATGGACGTGTGGATAGACATGTGAATGGACACACAGACACGTGGATGGAGGTATCAATGGGTGGTGGCATGCACAGAGGGATGCATGGACACAGACACACAGAGGAACACAGACATGGACACAGACACACAGAAGAGAGAGAAAGAAGAAGGAAGGAGAAATCAGAGCTGGAGTGGCTGAGATGCATCTCCGTCTCCATGGCCCACAGAGCAGGAGGAGGATTAGGATGGAGAAGGGGAAAGAGGAGGAAAAAGGGAGGATGAAGTGGAGGAAGAGAGGAGGATGAAAAAGAGGATGATGGAGGATGAAAGTTGGAGGAGAAGGAAGAGGAAGAGGAAAAGAGGAGGAGGAGGAGGAGGAGAAGGAGGGGAATGAGGAGAAGGAGAAGGAGGGCGGGTGGGAGAAGAAGGAGGAAGGCCAACCCTACCTGGGATCTTAAGGTTGAGGTCACAGGTGCTGCCAACAGTGGCGATGGAGGGTGCCTGTCGCCGGCGTGTGATGCTCTCCTTCATCCGCCCCTCACCAGTCACCTTCACCGTGAAGGGGCTCCCTGTGGGAGACAGTTGCCTCAGGAACCTGTCACCCCCTGGGGGTCCTAGCACACCTCCCCACCACAACCCTCTGTCCCCCCATGTTTCCCCAGGCCCCACCTGGGACATGTTTGTCAGCAAACTTGATGTTGATGATGTAGTTGCCAGGCTCAGTGGGGCAGTAAGTGACTTTGCAGGTGCCATCCTCCATGTCCTCACAGTTAATGTCCACCTTGCTGGGGCCCTCAATGGACAGACCCAGCCCGCCGTAACCTGAGTGGCCATGGGGACATGATCAGAGGTGTCTCATGGAGGCTGTCCCTACCCTGAGCATGGTCACACCAAGGCCACAAGCCCAAACTGTCCATGATTACCATCCAATCCCAGTCATCAGCCCCATCCTGGACATGGCCATGCCATGGTCACCACAGCATCACCCTCTTGGCTACACCACGGCCACCATCCAACCCCAGCCACAGGAACCATCCTGCCTTGGCCATGACCATCACCACCATCCCTTCCTGGCCACATGTAGCCTTTGCCACCATCACATGTGGCCAGAGTACACCACAGCAATAACCACAGCCACCCCTCATCCTTGGGTGGCCACAACCAACACATGATCATGGCCATCACCCCATCCTGCCCTTACCATGGCTACCACCTCCCCCATGGCCGTCCCCCACCATGGCCTCACCAGCGCTGCGTGTGTCCACGATGAACTCAGCCACCTCAAAGGTGTGGCCCTCCAGAAGTCCCTGGCCCCACACCTTGACCCGGCCAGCATCACCAATCTCTGACTGTCCCACCAAGATCTTGAAGGGGCTGTTGGTGACATGCTGCCCACTTTTCCTCACACTCACCACGTGCTCGCCCACCTCCTTGGGTGTGAATGAGATGCCTGGGGAGGACACAGAGGTCACACACCACCACCAGACTTGGCCACCACCTATGTACCATCCCCATCCCCTAGTCACCGCCATGAGCCCCTGGCCACCTCCATCAGCCCCTGGTCACTATCCAAGTCCCCTAACTATGGCCACCAACCCCCTGCTGACCCACAAGTCCACCCATCCCTGTGACCCCATAGCCCCCTGTCCCAACAAGTCCCCAAGTCCCACATCCTCCTCTCATGTGCCCATGTGCTTGTTCTCTTGTGCCAGATTTGCATGTCCCTGGGTCCCCATGATGTCCCTGTGTCCCCATGGTGTCCCTGTGTCCCTGCACACCAATGTGGCGGTTGGGCAGCCGCTTGAGCAAGCATGGCTCCTCGTTGCCCGAGGGTGCGCGGATGGTAGCTGCCAACAGGCTCAGGTCTGTCTCTGCGATCTTCAGTGACACATCAGTTGAGGTGCCCACATTGAGCTGGGACGTGCGCATGGAGTCATCCCCTGCAGAGATGCCATCAGCAGGGACATCAACCCAAGGTGGATGACAAGATGGATAGGATCCCAATGGTGATGGAATGATATTCCCAAAGCCCCACAGGGTCCCAATGGACATAAGAAGAGGGTCCCCAGAATCAGAGGTCACTTAAAGACGTGTGAATAGCGTCCTGAAGGCCATGGATAGAGTCCCAACATGGTCTACATGGTCCTCAAAGCTCCATGACATCCCCGTGGCCATGGGTTGGGGACTCCAAGGCTTCAGAGTGTCCCCGAGGCCATGGGAGGGGGGATCCTGGTGGCCAGGCATGGACAAGAGACACCACAGCTGTCCCACTGGCCATGGGGCAAGTGTGCCCATTACCCCACAGGTGTCCCCATGACCATGCCATGGTCTCCATGACCCACAGGTACCCCCATGGTGATACAAATGCCCCCACAGTCTTGAAGGTGCCCTCATGGCCATGACTCCATTGATGTCTCCATGGCCAAGCAGGTGCCCCCATGGCCATGTGGAGGGCCCAACAATCCCCAGAACTCCCCCAGACCCCACTATGCCTGCAGCCTGTCTCACCAGTGATCTTGGCAGTGAAGGGGCTGCCCGGGATGTGTTTGTCATCAAAGCGCACGATGATGTTGTAGTCGCCAGGGGCGGTGGGCAGGTAGGACACGGTGCATGTCCCGTCCTTGTTGTCCTGGCAGGTGATCTCTGCCTTGGAAGGGCCTTCGACCGCTAGCGACAGCCCACCTGTAGGCACAGGGGTTGTCAGAGGCAGCTCACAAGGGGCATCAAGAGGCAGCAGGGGTCCCCAGCCCCTCCTGGTGACACTGGGGGGGGCCCATGACCTCCCAGCCTGCTTTGCCGTCACTCACCCTCGCCAGCATCCTTGGTAACAATGGTGAATGTGCATGGCTTGTTGACCATCCCATGGCTCAGCCCAGGCCCATAGGCACTGACATGGCGTGGGTTGATGGCATCCACATAGAACTGGAGGGGACTCCCTGGGGACACAAGGGACAATGGTCAGAGACCCATGGGGACACCCCAACCTAAGGGTGACCAATCATGGACACCACAGAGAATGCTCCACAGGGACATTCCACACCATGGTTCATGCCTGACCCACAGGAGTCCAACCAGGGCATGGTTGTATCAACCTTCCTCAGCCACCTCCCAGCAGCTCCCAGTGCCTCCCTGTGGTTCCCAGTGCCCCCCAGCAGCTCACCAGGGATGTGGTTGCCATCATAGCGAATGTCCATCTCGTGCAGCCCCTTCTCAGAGGGGGCATAGTGCACTGTCACCGTCCCGTCCTTGTTGTCAGTGATGTTGGGCCGCGCTGTCTTCCCCGAGGGCATCCGCACTTCACCTGGGGGTATTTTGTCAGTGGGGCACCAAGAGGGGGGGTTAGTGCCTGAAGGGATGGTCCCTGTCCCCACAGCCCTGTGCTGTACCTGTGATCTCACCCTTCTGCACCGTGAAGGGGATGACGAGGTTAAAGGGCCGGAGGTTCTCAGTGGTGGCTGGGGGCTCCTCCGTGGCCTGATCGTGAGGCAGAGAGGGAGGCTAAGAACCTTGTGATGGGCTCCCAGCCCTAGGGTGGCCATAGAGGAGACATGAGAACCCTTATGGTGGGTTCCCAGCCCTGTAATGATCTTCATGACCTCCAAACCCCATGGTGTCCACCATGATCCCAACCACCAACACCACAACCCTGGCCCCATGGTGCCCACCATGGTCATCCACCCCAACAGTGCCCACTATGGTCTCCCAGCTCTCTCAGCTCCATGATGGCCACCACTGTCTTGACACTGCTCCACCATGGTCCCCCAGTTCCATAACTCCCATCATGGTCACCCAGCCCTGCAGAGTCCATTGAGCTCTTGCAACTCCGTGCTGACTGACACAATTCTCTGTCCCTTGGTGTCCACTATGGCCCCAGTCCTCTGTCTGTTGGTGCCCACAAAGATGTTCCAACCCTACCATGGCTTCCATACCCCGTGGTGTCATTCTGGTGTTCAAAATCTGTCCCATGGTGTCCACTGTGCCCTTGACTCTGCCCCTTGGATCCACCACAGTTTCCCAGCCCCACCACCCTACATCTCTGCCTCACAGCACCCACCATGATCATCTGACCCCACAGTGCCCATCACAGTCCCAATTCTCTGCCCCATGGCACCCACTATAGTCTCCCAGTTCCATGCTGCCCACACCATGGTCTCCCCAAAGTCTGACCTATGGTGCTTATCACAACTCCCCTGACTCACTGTGCCCTCCCGAGTGCCCACCCACCATGACATGGAAGGGGCTGTTAGGGACGTGCTCCCCGCCAAAGCGGATGGTGATGACATATTTGCCGGGCTCAGGTGCAGTGTAGAAGATGTCAAAAGTGCCGTCATGGTTTTCTACCACATCCACGTCCAGCTCAGCACCATCAGGTGTTGACACCTTGCAGGTGACCTTGCCCTGTCCTGCTGCCTTTGCATCCACAGTGATCACCGTCTCCTCCCCGATCTGGATCGTGGGGCCCAAGCAGGCANTTAGGGGGCCGGGGGGCTCCGGGGGGGCCGGCACATCCTGTCCTGGGGGCACCTGCTCACCCCACTGCACCGTGGGGCAGGTCTGGGGGCAGGTGCTGAGAGGCAGCAGTGGGGCAGTGGGTGTTTTAGGGGGCAGCCATGGGGTGGCAGGGGGTAAGGCAGGGGGGTCTGGGGNTCCCAGCCCCACCACCCTACATCTCTGCCTCACAGCACCCACCATGATCATCTGACCCCACAGTGCCCATCACAGTCCCAATTCTCTGCCCCATGGCACCCACTATAGTCTCCCAGTTCCATGCTGCCCACACCATGGTCTCCCCAAAGTCTGACCTATGGTGCTTATCACAACTCCCCTGACTCACTGTGCCCTCCCGAGTGCCCACCCACCATGACATGGAAGGGGCTGTTAGGGACGTGCTCCCCGCCAAAGCGGATGGTGATGACATATTTGCCGGGCTCAGGTGCAGTGTAGAAGATGTCAAAAGTGCCGTCATGGTTTTCTACCACATCCACGTCCAGCTCAGCACCATCAGGTGTTGACACCTTGCAGGTGACCTTGCCCTGTCCTGCTGCCTTTGCATCCACAGTGATCACCGTCTCCTCCCCGATCTGGATCGTGGGGCCCAAGCAGGCACCTGCAGGGGAGGGTGGGGTCAGCACCATGGGGGGACTCCAAACCTATCCCCCAAATGCCTCCTCCCAGCCCCGCAACTGCCCCTCTGGCACCACTTACCCAGTCCATGGCCCCCAATGGATACTGCAAGAAAGACCAGGGAGAGCGGTGAGAAGGGGTTGGGGGGCTGGTTGGGGGACCNGGGACAGCAAAGGGACACTGTGGGTCAGCATATGGATGTTGTGGGGCAGGAGGGGATGCCATGGGGCAGGAGGGACACTGTGGGGCAGGGAGGGATGCGGCAGGGCAGCGAGGGGACATCATGGGGCAGTGAGGGGATGCTGTAGGTCAGCAAGGGGATGCCATGGGCCAGCAAGGGGATGGCATAGGTCAGCATAAGGACACTGAGGAGCAGCCCCACCTGTGACGAGGCACTTGCTGGCATCGCCAGAGGGCACGGCGAGGACGCGGAAGGGTGACGCAGGGATCTCATCACCCCCGTACTTGACAGTGCTGGTGTAGCGCCCGGGCACATCGGGCACGTAGGACACTGTGTAGGTGCCATCCCCGTTGTCCCGGATTGACGCCTTCTTGGGCTGCCCCTCAGGGTCCTGCAAGCAGCCCCCATCAGTGCCCTGTGCTGGGGGCACCCTGTGGGGCTCAGCATCCCAGGATGTGGGGGAAAGGGCACCATGTGAGGCCCAGCACCCTGCACAGTGCAGGACTTGCCCTTGCACTGACCAGGATCTGGACTGTGAACAGCCCTTCACCTATCGATACTCAGCGAGTTCCCCCACAACTCTCACACTCCCCCACATTTCCCCCTCACACACTGACCAGAATCTGCACTGTGAGCAGTCCCTCGCCAGCATCACGGGCATCAATGGTGAATTCGACGGGGAGGCTGGCAGGGATCCCTCCCGCACTCAGCCCAGGGCCACTTGCCCTCACTTTGCTGGCATCATGGGTGGGCAGCGCCGTCACCTTGAAGGGGCTGGGGGAAGCAGGGAGTTAGGAGGGTGCCAGGATGTCCAGGTTGTGTGGGGATCCTGTGTCCCCAGCTCTGCCCACCCGAAGTGGGGGTCTCACCTGCGTGGCACCTCCTGCCCCCCGTACTTGACAGACACAGTGTAGGGCCCGTCAGTGGCTGGGGTGTAGGTGACCTTGTGGGTGCCATCACCATTGTCTCGGATCTCCACTGGCTCCGGCAGCCCTGTGGGGCGGTGGGACATGTGGGGTGGGGACAGGTAAGGCAAGGGGACATGTGGGACATGAGGACACAGAGTATAGAGCAGCATGTAGGGCACAACCTCCCTGGGCAGGGAACTCCATGGAACAGGAAACCATGTGGATCTGAGTATCCATGGGGAGGGCACCCCATGAAGCTGGACACCCTATGAAGAAGGGCATCCGTGGGGCTGGACGTCCTATGGGGTAGGACACCCCATGGAGCAGGATATCCATAGGTAGGACACCCTATATAACAGGGGACACCATGAGGCAGGACACCCTGTGGAACAGGGCATGGTGCTGTACAACCCATGAGGCAAGACATCCTAGGGGGCAAGACTCTCTATAGACCATGGGATCCAAGGGACAGGACAGCCTATGGAATAGGACATTTATGAGGCAGGACACCCCATTGATCAGGACACCCCACAAGACACAGGTCCTGTCGACCCCTTGTATCCCCACGTACCAGTGGGCCCCAGTAGTGTCACCTCAAGGGCTGCGTGTCCCGCGGCACTGACATCCACGGTGAAGCTCTGGGGCAGCCGTGCACGGACACTGGGACCCAGCCCTGGCCCTGAGCACGTCACCTTTGAGGCATCCACAGCATCTCGCACTCGCACCCGGAATGGGCTCCCTGTGTGGAGAAGGGGGTCAGTGCATGAGAGAGGCAGCATGGGGCAGGGTAGGGTGGGGCCAGTGTGGCCACTGCCAATGTGAGCATGGGGTCATCATGGGAATGGGTTCAGTGTGGGGATGGGGTCAGCATGAGGACAAGGTCAGCATGGCCATGAGGTCAACAGGGGCACAGGGACAGCATGGCCATAGAGTTGGCATGTCCATCGTATGCATGGGTACTTTGTGGGGCCAGTGTGCTCATAAGGTCCATGCGGCCATGGGGCCAACACATCCATAGGGTCAACATGGCTGTGGGTTCAAAATGGGCATGGGGACAACATGACCATGAGGTCAACATGCCCATGGGGTCAATGTCATGAGGACAACATGACCATTGGTCAGTGTGGGCCCAGTGACTGCATGGGCAAGCGGTCAGTCTGGGGAAGGGTGCAATATGGGCATGAGCAAAGTGTGGGGTCACCATTGCCATGGGGTCAAAATGTCCATACAGTCAGCATGGGAACAAGGACAGCACGGCCATGGAAATAAGTTTGGGTAAAGGCTGCACATGGGGTCAACATGGCCATGGGTCAGTGTGGCCATGAGGGTACCAAAGCCATGGCGACAGCCTGACTGTGGGGCCACTATGGGTGGCATCACCACAGTGAAGCCCTATGACCAACAGATGACAAACAGGACACCTCCCACCAGCCCCGGACCCTGTGTCCCCCGCACCAGGGATCGGGTGGCCACCGAAGGTGATGTTGACATCGTAGTCACCAGGCGTGAAGGGGACATACTCCACTGCGCAGCTCCCATCCTTGTTGTCCTTGCAGGACATCTTCGCCTCTGAGGGACCCTCGATTGCCAGGCCCAGACCCCCGGTGCCTGCACCCCTGGGGACATGCCACCACTCAGAGACACATGCATGGTGGGGCCAGGGGGAACAACAGCCATGGTGGGGAGATGGAGGTGCCGCCTCCATGGCAGGGGGAGGGAGCTGCCAGTTCCCTGGCAGAGGTGGCATCTCCATGGCAAGGGGACAGAGATGCCAGCCTGGTGACATGGGATGGAGATGGCACTTTCATAGCAGGGGGTGGAGATGCCTGTTATGTGACATGGGATGGAGGCGGTACATCCATGGGAAAGGACATGTGGTAGAGGATGCAAGAGGTTGGATGTGGGACCTCCATGGCAGAATATGGAGATGCCAGAGTGGTGGCACAGGATGGAGGTGGCAGGTTGGTGACATGGGATAGAGGTGGGACATGCACATGAAGGGCACAGGTGCAAGAGGATAGTAGTGGCACTTCCACAACCAGGGAAGAGATGGTGGGTTGGTGGCTTGGGATAGAAGTGACATCTCTGAGTGAAAATTGATGGATGTGGGAATGGAGGGACTCAGGGCTGGTGTCCACCCCGAAGCAGGAGGCCATGCCCACCCCAAACCCCGCAATGTGGACAGCATGAGGGGTGGGTGAGTGTGGAATAGGGCTAGGGCAGGGAATTTGGAAGGCAGGGGTTGGGGGTCTTTGGGGAGCAGGGTTGGATTGGGGCTGGGGGTCAGTGCCCACCTGGTCTCCACAGTGAAGTGGTTGGCCGTACCCACCAAGCCGCCTTCCAGGCCAGGGCCGTGTGCCCGGACGCGTGTGGGGTCGCAGCCCTCGGCCACCCCCACACGGAACGGGCTCTTGGGGACCACCACGTCATCATATGTCACCTCCACCAGGTGCAGCCCTGCGACAGGGACACCGTCACACACTGCCCATGGAGGGGCAAAAGGAGTCTCTGGGGTGGGTATTCTCAGGGGATTTTATGGGTCCCTGAGAGGGGTTTGGAACATCTTGGGGCCTTTGGGCATCCTTGGATGAGGTTTTGGGGGGAGGCTGGGGAGTCCCTGGTTGGAATTTCGGGGTGTCTCAGGGGGCTTAGGGGTTCCTGGTTCTGGAGATCCAGGGGGAATTGAAGGGGGTCCCCACTTGGATGTGGTATGGGAAGGTCCCTCTCTGAGGGTCCCTCATAAGGGATGGAGGATGCCTGTCCAGGACTTGGAGTCCCAGGTGGGGCTGTTGGAGTCTGGTGTCAGAGGCCCTGGGGGAGCTCAGGGTCCCTGGAGGTTCCCGGGGTGTGTTGGTGTTCCCTGGGGGTTAGGGGTCCCTAGGGGTTTGGGAGTCCCCTGGGGATGTCTGTGTTCTCTAGGAGGGCCTTGGGGTCCCTGGGGGTGTTGGGGTTCTCGGGGAGGTTGTGGGGGTCCCTCACCCTCCTCGAAGGGTGTGTACTCCACGCGGTAGGTGCCATCGCCAAGGTCAGTGACAAAGGTGTCGATGGGGGTCCCTGAGGGGTTCAGCACCTGTGCCCGGATGTGAGGTCCCCCAGTGGGGGCCAGTGCCCGTGCATCCACCGTGAACTCAGTGCCCACCTCCCGCAGCACGCCTGAGGGGTACAGGGGAGTCAAGGGGACCCAGAGCTCACCTGGGGGTCCCTTACAGGACCCTCTGAGAGCCCATGGCCCCCCTAGCACACACAGGAGCTTCAAGGGGGAACTGGCAGACCCTTGGGGTTCCACCCCACACCCCCTGCATCCCCAGAACTTGCCCCCAGGAATGAGAGGAAAACCACAGGGACCCCTGAGTAGTGGTGAGAGCAAGGGGAACAGGGGGATGAGAGATGACTGTGGGGTGCCCAGGAGAGCCCCCCTTAGAGGGAATGCCCATGGGAAGGAGGTGTTGGTGAGCATAGGAGTGTCCATGGACACGGGGCTGTCCATGTAAGGGGGAGGTGCCCATGGAGGGATTTCCATAGGGTGCCCAGAGACTCCCTGCATGAGAAGGGCTATCCATGGGGTGCCCATGGGGAGGGGATGCTATCCATGGGGTTGGAATGTGTGTGAGCAGGGATGTCCACAGAGAGGGGGTACTCACAGGGACGGGATGCCCATGGGGATGCTTATAGAGGGGAGATGCCTGTGGTGGTGTCCACAGGGGTACCCAGGAGGCAGAAATGCCCACAGGAATGGAATGGGATGGGATGGGATGGGANCTGGGGAGAAGGAGATCCCCACCCAAGGGAAGGAAGTGCCTTGGTGAGCAGCCCCTGCATGGTCCCTCCCTCACCTCGCGGCTCCACGCCTTTGCCGTAGACCTTGACGCTGCTGGTGTCGATGGCTGGGTCAACAGTGACGCGCACAGGGCAGTTGGGGACCGGGAGGCCGCCATAGTTGATGGTGATGGTGTAGGCACCAGCACAGGCCGGGGTGTAGGTGATGGCATAGGTGCCATCACGGTTGTTCTGCACCAGCACCTCGGCCTTGACGCCAGCCTCGGAGCGGATCTCAATGGTGAGCTCGGCCTCGCCGGCCTGTGAGCAGTCCACGGAGAAGGCGGCCGCCTCACCTGCCCGGCCGCGCTCCAGCCCCGGCCCTGATGCTGTCACTTTGGCCGGGTCGAAGGGCGCCGTGACCGCAGCCGTGAAGGGGCTGCCCGGGATGTGGTGCCCAGCGAAGAGGATGTTGATGTGGTACTCTCCAGGCACTGTGGGCAGGTAGGACACAGCGCAGGAGCCATCCCCATTGTCCTGGCACTCAATCTTGGCCTCACAGGGCCCCTCCACTGTCAGCCCCAGCCCCCCACTGCCTGCGCCCTGCGTGGCAATGGAGAAGGGTGCTGGGACCCCAACACGGCCGCCCTTCAGCCCTGGCCCCGAGGCCACCACCTGCAGGCACAAGGACACATGGGGGTCAGGGGGAGAACAGCGACAGGTGGGTCAAGAGGGACACAGGGACAGGTAGGGGTCAGGGGGACAGACGGACACGTGGGGGGCAAGGGGGACATGTGATGGTCAGCAGACCCCCATGTGACTGCCCTGCAGCCCTAGCTGCTCGCACAGGAACACATGGGGGTCAGGGGGACATGCAGGAGTTATGGGGGCATGTGGAGCACATATGGGGCTTGTGAGTGGCAGGTGGGGTCAGGAAGGGAGGGACACACAGGGGCTGGGACACACACGTCCCTGTTGCACACGCATGCTGTGCTCACCTTGGAGGGGTCAGGGGGCAGCAGAGCCTCCACAGGGAAGGGGCTGCCTGGAACCGGGTGCCCGTCGTAGGTGACCTCAACACGGTGAGGCCCCTCCTCGGGGGGTGTGAAGGTAACGGGGTGGGGGCCCCCGGGTGGTGCAGGCCCCACTGTACAGGGCACAGGGCGTCGCGAGGGGCCTGTCACCTTCACCTCCAGCTGCCCCTGGCCTCCTGCACCCTGCGCCTCCACCTGGAACTCCTGCACCTGCCCCACTTCCGCCTCTGCAGGAGAGTGAGGGGTCAGAGGGGCACCTCACATCCTGAGGTTCCCCTAGACTGATGGAGAACCCCACACCCAGATGTGTCCCCCAGGTCTGGGGAGGCTGGAGGGGCAGTGTGTCTGTCCCAGGGTGTGTCACCTCCACCCAAGGGTGTCCCCCACATCCAGGGTATTGTTTCCCTGCAGGGTGTGTCCCCCCATGCCCTCACCCATGTTTGTCCCCCATATCCTGGTTGCTCCCAAACACAGGTGGTCCCAAATCTCTCCTACTAGGGTGCCCCCCAACCCACCCTTTGGGCCCTCAAGCTGCACCCCTTAACCAGGGTGTGTATCCTCCACTCAGGTACCCCTACCTGCAATGTCCATTCCCTCATGTGCTCTCACCTCATGCTGAACCCCACACCCAAGAGCGCCCTCCCACAAAGTGCCCCCACATTCAGAGCACCCCCCAGGCTGATCCCCTCACCCAGGTGCCCCCTCCAAGGTCCCTTCCCCCAGGGTGCTCCCAATGCTCAGGTGTTCCTGCCAGGGCCCGCCCCCCACTCAACACCGCATACTGCCCTCCCTTGGTGTCCCCCCGCCACTCCCCCAGTGTTGCCACTCACTGCTGTTGAGTCCCTGCACCTTGACCTTGCCCAGCTGCAGAGGGGGGGCCACAGTGACAGGGAAGGGGCTCTTGGGGATGGGGTCCCCGCCATAGGTGACCACCACAGACAGAGGGCCCTGCAAGAACAACTCCACTTCAGGGTGGTGCCAGGGGACCCCCACACAGCACCCAGTCAGGGGGCAGAGGGGAGACACCCACAAGACAGTGCTGGGGGATTCCAAGGGGGTACCAGGGGACTCGCAGCCACAAGGCTGGGAGAGGCTGGGGTTCACCCATAGCTGCTGGGGAGGGCAAAGTCCCAGGGATGGGGTGATCTGGGTGTGACAGATACACATGTGGGGCTGAAGCTGCCCCAAGGGGCTGCCCACAGAGGTGGGGTGTCCATGGCTATGGGGGATGTTCATAGGGTTGGGTTGCCCAGGACCTGGGAGTGCCTATGGGGAGGGGGTGCTCATGGGGGTGCCCCTACACACTCGGCTGCATGGGTGGATGTCCTTGGGGGAGCCCAGGGAATGAGATTTCAGTGAGAGGGACCCTCTTGGGTACCCCATGGGCTGAGGAGCCCCCATAGGTTGGGGATCCCCCCGTGGGTTGACCCTATGGGTTGGGGTGCCCAGAATGGATGTTCCCATGGGTCAGGGTGCCCCCAGCACGCACCTGCTGCAGCGGGGTGTACTTGACGGTGTAGGAGTAGTCGTGATTGTCAATGACCTCGAAGTCAGCAACAGCTGGGCCAGGCCCCGTCCCCACAAACCGCACATCCAGGGGGGCCTTCCCCGCCCCCCGTGTCTGCACACGGAAGTGGGTGGGGGTCCCCACCTCCACCCCTGCACCACATTGTCATGTCACTGCAGGATCCACAGCACCCACAGTCCCTGCCCCACAACACCCATCACCCCCACCCCATGTGCCCCATGCACACCCCACTGCCCCCTCACCTGTCCGGCTGAGCCCAGGTCCCTCGGCTTTGACCTTGGTGGCATCGTGGGATGGGTCCACCTTGATGCGGAAGGGGCTGGAGGGGATTTCCTGGGGATCAAGACCAGGGCACAGTGACATGGGAGCACCACAGGGTCAAAGCCCCAGCCCCACCTGGCCCTGGGGGCACCCCACAGAGTGGGGGATGGACCCTTGGGGATGTGGGACAGTCCCAGAACCCTGACCTGGTTGGCAAAGAGCACCATGATGGTGTAGAGCCCTGCGCCTGGCGCTGTGTACTTGACGGTGAAGGTGTCATTGTCATTCTTGATGATGTCAAAGTCGATGTCAGCCTCGAGCGGCCCCACCACTCCTGGGGCGCACTTGATGCCAATGCTGACGTCACCTGTGGGGGTGGCCTGGTCAGTGGCCCCCACTCCCCAGGGGAATGCTGAGGAGTGGAACTGGGCACATGGGGCAGGATCAGGATTGGAGATGATGGACAGGATCAGGATTGGAGATGATGGACAGGATCAGGATTGGAGATGATGGACAGGATCAGGGTTGATGTACCAGGGATGCAGGTGCAGGAACAGGGATGCAGGCCCAGGAATGCTGGACCAGGAGCAGGACAATGGACCAGGGGCAGAGATGCAGGATCAAGGATGTTGGACCAGGGTGCAGGACCAGGACCAGAACTGATGGGCCCAGAATGAAGGACTCTTGATCCAGGGATGATGGAGCAGGACTGGTGGTAACAGTCCAGGATCAGGGCTGCAGGACCAGGGGTGCTGGCCCAGGGACACAGGCCTCATACCCACAGAGGAGTTCCCAGGGTGTCCCCCACCACAGCACCCACCCTGTCCAGCCTCGCTGCAGTCCACGGTGAAGTAGGTGGGCTCGTTGGCCTTCAGCCCTGTCTTCTCCACACCTGGCCCATGCACCTTCACCCTGCTGGGGTGGCTGCCCTCACCCACGCTCACCTGTGGACCCACAGTGTCACATGGGGCAGGGGCATGGCACCCCATGGGACTGGGACCTCCAACCCTGCCACTGGCACCCTGCCTCCATCCAACCATTCCATAGACTCCCATCCCCAGCACTCCGTGGGACCCCCAATACTACCCCAGCATCCTATAGGTCTGTGACCTCCATGCCCACATCTAGCACCTAAATGGGACCCCCATCTCCGTCCACATCACCCCATGGGCCCCCAGCCTCACTCTGGGCCCCCATCCCCACGGACTCCCATGCCCCACATTTGAGACTTTAACATTCTCCATGACTAGCACCCCCTCCCTACACCTCACGTCCACCCCAGCACCCCATGGGCCCCCATGACACCCACTCGGAAGGGGCTGTTGGGGGTGTTGACGCCCCCCCAGGCGACGATGACTGTGTGCTTCATGGCCTTGGTGGGGACATAGACACAGTGGAAGGTGCCATCACCATTGTCCTTCACCTTGATGTCGATGGGGAAGCCCTCGGCGTCCTGTGAGCAGCAGGGGGGAGGTGAGGGAGCCCAATGGCACCCAGTGTTAGCAGCCAACGGCACCCAGTGTTGGCCAAGGGCACTCAATGGTGCTCAACAGCACCCAGTAGTGCTCAAGGACAGCCAGTGGTGCCCAACAACACTAAATGGAACCCAGCAGTGTTCAACAGTACTCAAAGGTGCTCAACAGCACCCAGCACCACCCAACAGTCCCCTACAGTTCCCACCTGTGCATAGAGCTTGAGGGGCCCCTTGCCGGCACCACGGGCGTCAATGGTGAACTCAGCCGGGTGATCCACGATGCAGCCAGTGGGCTCCAGCCCTGGCCCAAAGGCCTTCACCTGTGGAGGGCTTTGGGTTAGAGGGATACAACGGGGTGCTGGTACCCCCAGCACCCACAGGTGAGGTGTAACGGGACACAATGGGGCTCAGCAGGGCACTATGGAGCACTAGGGCACAAGAGGATCTCTGGTTTGTCATGGGTTGCAGCACCTTCTCGGGCCAGGAGTCAGGGGGAGCAGGGCGGATATCGGCCATGAAAGGGCTGTCCCGGATGTCCTCATCGTCACAGACCACGTGCACAGCATAGAGCCCTGGCTCCGTGGGCCAGTACCGCACATCACACGAGCCATCGCCCTTGTCGTCACACTCGATGCGTGCTTGGGATGGGCCCTCGATGGAGAACCCTGGGGGCACCACAGCCACCGTTACCCACTGCCCGTGCCAGGACCCCCAGACCTTGTTAGTATCCCTTGTTCTTATCTTTGTGCCCATGCCCCTAGCAGGGTGATACCTAACCTGTCTTTATGTTCCCCCAGTGGGGACCTCCAGACCATTGTCCCCGCTCTGTGACCATGTCCCCAGCTGGCACTACCCATGTCTCCCCAACCCCACTGGGGCCACCCACAACCTGCCCCATGTCCCCACTTCTGTGTGCCTGTGTCACCACAGCAGTGGGGGACCTACCATGGTGCTCATCCTCCAACCTGTTCCCATGTCTCCAGTGGGGTTTCATACACTCTGTGCCCTATTCTCCACCACAGTGACATCCCTCACAGTGCCACGTTGCCCCATGGTGCCCCCCGTTCCATCCCCATGTCCCCAAGAGGGTGTCGCCCACTCATGCCCTTGTCCCCACCACATAGCTCCTCACGCTGTTCCCACCACACAACCCCCAACCCTGTCCCCATGTTCCCACCACAATGCCCCTGACCCTGTCCCCATGTGCCCCACTTCAGGGCTCATCCAATGTCTCCATCACAGTGCCCCACACCTCCATGTCCTCCCCAGCTCACCAAGGGTCCCCACTTCAGTGCCGACGGCCTCAACCACGAAGTCTGCAGGGCGCCCCACGACCCCGCCCTCGAGCCCCGGTCCCCAGGCCCGGACCTTCTGTGCCCCCGGCTGGGGGGACACCTGCACCTCAAATGGACTGGGGGGATAGGCAGGTGTGAGGGGGGACTGTAACACACCTGTACAACCCCACACCCTCACACACCCCCACCCCAAACAGGCTGGGGGGAATGGGGGGCAGGGGGTCGTACTGCACCTGCACACACCTGTGCCCCTCCGTCCCCCCAAACATCTCCTGCCCCTGGGGGGNCCGCACAAACCCACCTCCCTCACCTCTCCTGCCAGGACCCCTGTGCTTGCCACTGACCTGCGAGGGATGGCATAGCCACCCCAGGTGATGGACACCTGGTAGGTGCCGGGCACCTGCGGCACATACTCGCACTCATAAACGCCGTCACCGACATCCCGCACCGTCACTGGTTCCTCCGTGCCCCCTGTGGGAGGGGTCAGATGGGGAACCCAACCCCGCGCGCACC
>VWYI01033400.1:34833-65010 GCA_013399455.1 Anthoscopus minutus
GAATATCGTGTTCCTCCTGTTCCGGCGCCTGCCCTGGAAGCTTCCAGCGGGGGGAGGGGGGCGTGCGGGTGCACCCCGAGGTGACAGGGGTGACGCGGGGGGGTGACGTGGTGGGGGGTGACGCGGTGGCGCCTGTGCCAGCTCCTAAAAATAACCTGCCGAGTCAGAGCCACGCAGCGGCACCCAAAATACCCGGGGGGGCACGCGGGGAGGGCACCCCCAACACACCATCACCCAAAATACCCGAGGCAGGGGCCGGGGGGGCACACAACCAGGGTGGGGCGAAACGCGGCAGGGTCCCCACCAGGACCCCCAAACCCATGGCAGGTGTGGGAAGGGAAGTGGGTGAGTTGTGGGGGGGTCAGGGTGGTCTGGGAGATGGGGGTCAGGATGTTTGGGGAGGTTGAGGGTGGTCCAGGGGGGTCTGAGCAGTCAGGGCACTCCGGGGGGTCAGTGCAGTCCAGGGTCAGGGTTCAGGATGCTGCTGGGGCAGGTCAGGGGGAGCCAGAGGGGCTGGAGTGCTCCCAGGTGCTCCCAGCCGTTTGCAGGGGTCCCGGTGCTCCCCGGAGTCTCAGCTCGGCTGCAGAGGAGGAGGAAGGGCAGAGGAAGATGATGGTGGGGGCTACAATGAAAGTACAAAGGACCTGACTCTGACAGTGTCTCCTGGGGAGGGGACATAGGGCAGAGCCACTGCCCCCTGAGGTGACACCCTGAGTCCAGTGTCCCCCCACTCTATCCCTGGCTCTGGGTTTCCTCTGGGCACTGGGGTTGGAAGCACTCAGGATCCTCAGGGTAAGGTGACTTGTGGAGGGGACCAGCGTGGGGGAACAGAGAGGGGATCAGGGGCACACTGGGGACGTGGCTATGAGGACAAGGGTTCAGGGCTGGGCGGTGAAAGGGAGAGGGGAACGAGGGGACAGTGGGACACAGGGAACATGGCCCTGGGGACAGCAGGGACATGTGTGGGGTCACTTCCAGGAGGGCACAAGAGCAGCAACTTGGAGGCCCTGGGAGTCCCATGGGGGCCATGGGGCTGTAGACAGAGCGCTGGGGGGCCTGGGTGGGCCATGGGTCCCATGTCGAGGTGGCGCTGCCGGTGCCTGTGCATGTTGGGGGTCCCAGCAGGGCCGGCGGTGCCAGTGCTGCAGCCCCCGGAGCTCCACATTCAGCACCTCCTGCGGCACCCATGGCAGGAGCGGCTGCTCAGCAGCACCACCTGAGCCCCGAGCCCCTTGCCCGCTCCATGGCCACCATCCCAGAATCCCAGAACCACAGAATCCCTGAGGCTGGAAAAGCCCTCCAAGGCTGATTTCGTGAGTTAAAGGCTTGACCACTGAAATTGTAGAGATATGTTTTTTTGCCAGCTGGGACGCATGGGGGGATATCTCTTCTAAATTATGTGTCCTTGGTCAGGACAGATTCCAGGTATAAATACACATTGAGTCTACAAACTCACACTTCTCTGCCCACTCACCTTTGCTTTTTGTCACTCGTATTATAATGAGCTGCCATGCCATTTGGTGGTTGCGTTTGGCGGGTTTGGGATGAAGGCTGGATCCCTTCCGCAGCCTCTGGGCAGGCGCAGTGGAGGTTTGGCTTTCTTTCAGGTTAATCTGTCCTGCTAGATGTCATCCCTCTGGGCCTGGCTGGTTTTGGAGCCACAGGTTTATGCTTTGCAGATTTCTAACAATACTTAAGTCTTGCTTTATTGATTTCTTCATAATATTCTTTATCTTAATGGTTGTTTCTGGCAACCTTATTCTTATTCATCAAAACCATATGTATCCCCCATTTCAAGGCCATCAAGTCCAAGCTGTGTCCCCACCTTGTCCCAGAGCCCTGAGTGCCACCTCCAGGCCTTTCTGGGACACCTCCAGGGATGGGAACTCCAAACCTCCCTGGGCAGCCCCTGCCAAGGCCGGGCTGTTCCCCATCATGTCCCGGCTCTGCTGTGGCCCCCACACCCCCTGTGCTGCATCCCCCCCGCAGCCCCCGGCCTCAGTGTCTGCAGTGACTGCAGCTCCACTGGGGACATGCTGAGCAGGGACATGGGGGACCCTTTGTGGGGTGTCTGTCCCCTGGATCACCACCCTGTGGCACCTTTTGGGGGATGTCCATTTGGGGGTGTCCAGTAGAGCAGCAGCAGAGCTGACCTGATCCAAGAGCCCAGCGTGGCCCTGTTCAGCCCAGTGCATCCTGGTACAGTATGACCAGACCCAGTGCAACCCAACAGGACACAGCACAATCCCATGACACAAAAACCATCTGGGCAGTCCAGTAATCCCAGCACAAACCAGTACAGTACAGGCCAGTATGACCTAGTACAGCCCAGTACACGCCAGTACTGCCTGGTAAAACACAGACTGGAGGTTCAGCCCACCCTATTCCCCCTGTTCCTCCCCTGGCCCCATCCGTGGCCCATCCCTGAGTCCCTTGGCCCCATCTCTGCCCCACAGCTGGACAGAACCCCAGGGGTGCCCCAGGGCACCCCCAGTGTGGGCACCCCACACACATTCCCCAGGGGCACAGCTTCTCCCTCTCCCCTGCCCTCCCGAGCTCCCCGTCCCTGGGGGTCCCAGGTGCCACAGCTCAGTCACTGCATCGGCCTTTATAGGCACCCCCAGCCCGGGGGGGCCCCAGTGCCTGTAATCCCCCCCTAAGCAGCTTCTGCTCATCCTTCCTGTTCCCCGGGGGTCCCACGGGTTGGGGGAGGGAAAGGGGGAGGGAGGGCAGGAAACGCTGGAATTCTTCTGGGGCTTGAGTCCTAGCAGTGCACCCCCATAGTGATCCCCCATCAATGACCCCCTGGCATTGCACCCCAAAATGAACACCCCCTCTCAGACACCCCACTTCAAGCAGTGCTCCCCAGTCTTCCCCCCAACCCTTGATATCCCCTGACTCCCCCCACCTCACTTGGGATCTCCTCAGAACAGAGATCCCCCCAGTCCCAGAACTGGGGACAATTTCTTGAGAAGGGAGACACTTGGGGGGCACCCTGGGGTGCTGGGGCAGGGGTGACCTTATGAGGGAAACCCTAAGTTCTTCCCAAGGCATACAGAGCTGAGCCATCCTGGAGCAGTGGGATCAGGGCTGGAGGCACCTGGGGTCCCCTGGGGATACCTGGGGATACCTGTGGACACCTGGCCATACTGGGGGGACCAGGACAGAGCTTGGGGACCCCTGGGGCACACTGAGGACTCTGGTGTAACCAGGACTAAGGCTGGGGACCTCTGGCCATCATGGTGTGACCAAGGCTGGGCTTGGGAACACCTGGGAACATCTGGGGACAGCCAAAAACCTCAGGAGGAGCAGGATCAAGCTTTGAGACCCCTGGGGACCCTCTCCATACCCAGGAGTTGGGGGGATCCCTTCTGCCCCCCAAATCCCCCGGAGCACCAGTAATCGGCTCGGCCTGGATCAGGGGGCCGATTAGGTGCTGAGCCCGGTTTAGCCCACCCTAATCCCCAAGTTTGGCTGGGCTGAGCCCTGATATCCCCTAAGCAGCTTTGGGGGCACAGGGTATATCAGGGGGGCGGGAGCCCCCCCCGCCACTGCCGCCATGGATGAGGAAGAGTTCTACCTGTTCAAGAACCAGTCGTCAGTGGGGCCCTGGGATGGGCCCCAGTACCACATTGCGCCCATGTGGGCCTTCTACCTGCAAACCATCTTCATGGGCTTGGTGTTCGTGGCAGGCACGCCCCTGAACGCCATCGTCCTCATCGTCACCATCAAGTACAAGAAGCTGCGGCAGCCGCTCAACTACATCCTGGTGAACATCTCCGTCAGCGGCCTCATGTGCTGCGTCTTCTGCATCTTCACCGTCTTCGTCTCCAGCTCCCAGGGATACTTCGTCTTCGGGAAGCACATGTGTGCCTTTGAGGGCTTTGCAGGGGCCACTGGAGGTACCAGGGGATCGTGGGGGCACTCAGGCTGCTGGGGCAGGGACAATGGAGTGACCACTGGGGGCTACTGGGGTCAGAGGTGGCCACAGTGATCTCCTGGGGCTGTGGGAGTTGGGGTGACCACCATGATCTGGTAGGGCTCGAGGTACTGCTGACCACCAAATTCTGCTAAGGCTTTAGGAGCTGGGGTGACCACCACGGGCTGCTGGGGTGCAGGCATTGGAGTGGCCTTCTGGACCTTTAGAAGCTGACCACTGTACTCTGGTGGGACTACAGGAGCTTGGGTGACCTCTGGGGTCTGGTGGAGCTGGAAGTGGGGGTGGCCATCATATTCTTCTGGGGCTAGGAGAGTTGGGGTGATCATTGTGGTCTGGTGGAGCTGAAGGTGGCAAAATGGGTAAGGGCCATGGGTAGGGCTGAGCCCTGTGATCTGTGGTGGCTGGAGGAGCTGGGGCGACCACCGAGGCCTGAGGGCAGGGGTGATTACTCCATTCTGCCGGGGTCGTAGGACATGGGGTGACCCAGTGGCCTGGGGGGCTGTGGGAACTGGGGTGGCCTGTAGCCCTGGTGGCCACAGGCAGTTGTGTGAGACCAGTGGCCTTGTTCTCCCAGGGCTGGTGACAGGGTGGTCCTTGGCCTTCCTGGCCTTTGAGCGCTACATCGTCATCTGCAAACCCTTCGGCAACTTCCGCTTCAACTCCCGCCACGCCTTGCTGGTCGTGGCGGCCACCTGGATCATCGGCGTCGGTGTCGCTGTCCCCCCCTTCTTTGGCTGGAGCAGGTGGGGACACGGTGGCCAGGGGGCCAGGGGTGGGCAGGGTGTGGAACAGCTCCAGGAGTGGCAAGTGGGGGGTCATGGGGGTGCCTTGGGGGTGCCAGGTGAGTGCTTGAGGCACCCGGGGTGCCATGGGGGCACCAGGGGTGACCTGGGTGCTGTGGGGGCACCGGGGTGCCCTGCACAGAGCAGAAGCTGAGCGCAGGTGCTGCAGGTACGTCCCCGAGGGGCTGCAGTGCTCCTGCGGCCCTGACTGGTACACGGTGGGCACCAAGTACAAGAGCGAGTACTACACCTGGTTCCTCTTCATCTTCTGCTTCATCGTCCCCCTCTCCCTCATCATCTTCTCCTACTCCCAGCTGCTCAGCGCCCTGCGGGCCGTGAGTCCCGGGAGCATGGGGGGCACCAGGGACACGGAGGGCATTGGGGTCAGGCTCACCTGTGACTGAGAGTGAGGGATGGAGTGGAGAGGGGCTGGGGAAAAGGAGGGAGGGAGGGCAGGGTGGGGAGCAAGAGGGAGGAGGAAGAGGTGACAGGAGGGATGAAGGGATGTAGGAAGGGAGGGGAGGTTGCTTGGACAGAAGGTTGGGCAGGAGCACAGGCAGGAAGATGGGCAGGGGGCTGACAGGCACATGGGCAGGGGGTCAGGGGACAGCACTGGGGACTGGGCAGGGCTCAGGAACCTGGCTAGGGGACCAGCAGCCCGGGCAGGCCCAAGGTGTCCCTGTCCCTGGCGCAGGTGGCGGCGCAGCAGCAGGAGTCAGCCACGACGCAGAAGGCAGAGCGGGAGGTGTCACGCATGGTCGTGGTCATGGTCGGGTCCTTCTGCCTGTGCTACGTCCCCTACGCAGCACTGGCCATGTACATGGTGAACAACCGCGAGCACGGCATCGACCTGCGCCTCGTCACCGTCCCTGCCTTCTTCTCCAAGAGCTCCTGCGTCTACAACCCCATCATCTATTGCTTCATGAACAAACAGGTGACACCAGCGACATTGGGACACCCGCATGGACACGGGATAGGGGGACAGCTCAGACACACGGGATAGGGGGATACCCAGGACACCTGGGACAGGGGGACACCCAGCACACCTGGGATAGGGGGACACCCAGCACACCTGGGATAGGGGGACAGCCCAGACACACGGGATAGGGGGACACCCAGCACATCTGGGATAGGGAGACAGCCCAGACACACGGGATAGGGGAACACCCAGGACACCTGGGATAGGGGGACACCCAGCACATCTGGGATAGGGGGACACCCAGCACACCTGGGATAGTGGGACACCCAGCACATCTGGCAATGCACGCACCCAGGGGTGCCCAAGGATATCTGAGGACCAGGGAGACCCAGGCATGGGGAACACCCATGTGTGAGGGGACACCTCAGGACACTCAGGATGAGGGGAATACTTTGGCAAGGGGGACACAGAGAAGATGGGGACACCCCAGGACATCGGGGATGGGGACATGCAGGGTTGCCCAATGACATCCGGGGACCAGGGACACCTGGGGATGGTACATGCGGGGTGTAAGGGGCATCCAGGGAAGCCCCTGGCCAGGTACACAGCCGAAGGTACCATGACCCCAGGGACAGGAGATGGGGCCAATGCAGCATCTGAGGGCGTGAGGACAGTGCCAGGGCTGGACATAGGACCAGTGGGATGCCCAGGCTGAGCTGTCCCCTCTCCCGTGACCCCATATCACCTGTCTGCACCCCCGCAGTTCCGCGCCTGCATCATGGAGACGGTGTGCGGGCGGCCCATGTCCGACGACTCCGACGTGTCCAGCTCGGCCCAGCGCACCGAGGTCTCCTCTGTGTCCTCCAGCCAGGTCGGCCCCAGCTGAGGGGCTCTGGCACCGCCCCAGCCCCCGGGACCCCCGGCTGCCCCCACGGTGGGGCTGGCACTGCCCTGGGGGCCCGGGCCAGCCTAGGATGTAGCGCGGGTGGGACAATAAACCACGGCCGCAGTCTGAGCGCAACGGGGACCGGCTGAGCACCTGGGGCCCGTGGGACAGGGGACCCACGGCATGGGCATCCTAGGGGCAGCTGTGCCCCACAGAAGGCTGGGAATGGGGGAGCCTGGCACTGGCTGTGCTGCATGGTGGGACGGGATGGAGGTCTTGGTGGTGGCTGTGCCCCATGGTTGGGAGAGATGGGAGTCCCAGAGGTAGCTGTGCCCCACTGCAGGGCGGGACAGGTCGTGGGAGTGGCTGTGCCCCACGGCAGGGAGAGAGGGTGGGTCCCAGGGGAAACTGAGCCCCACAGTGGGGCAGGATGGGGTCCCAGAGGCAGCCGTGCTCCACGGTGATGCCACAGTGGGACTCTGCTCCCTTGTCCCTCTCGGCCCTCACACTCTGGGACGGCAGGGAGGTGGAATGCTGCTACCCATCTCCATCTGTGGGGCTGGGGTGGGGCCTAGGGCCCCCCATCCATGGGGCTGGGCCCCCCATCCATGGAGCTGGGCCCCCCCATCTGTGGGGTGGGGGTGGGACTGAGTTCCCCCATCCATGGGGCTGGATTCCCTCCATGGGGCTGAGCCCCTCAAGCCCCAGGGGCAGGCGTCACACAGGCCTCATGTCCCCCCATACACTCCAAATGCCCACCCAGTTCCCCCCACTCCCCCCCTCAGGGACCCCCCACCTGAACCGTTCTGGCTCAGTCCAAGGGGGCTCCCCCAGGCCCCAGTTTAGGGGGAAACAGGGAATTGGGGTCCATCCCCCTCGGCCCATCAGGGGCTGAACAGGTTTATTGAGTTCCAACCAATCTGGATCCCTTCAATCAGCCCGAGGAGAAAACCGAGGAATAAACCCGGAGGAGGCAAAAAATCCATGTCCAGAGTTGTCACAGGGCCCCAAATCCTCATGGATGGGGATGCTAGGATAGGGGCTGTTACTAAGCTGGGTGGCTGCACCAGAGGCTTTCCCACAATTTCAAAAATCACTCCCACTGTCCCAAATCATCCCTGGTGTCCCAAAGCAACCCCGACATTCCCAGATCACCCCTAGCATTCCCAGCATTCCCAAGCCCTGCATGGGGCCATATTCCCAACCCACTAGCCACTGGATTTATGAAGGGGAGGAAAAGGAGGAGTAGAAAGAGGAGGAGGAGGAGATGGGAGGATCCAGTCTGCCCTTGGAAACCTTTGGGAACTTTGGGAAAGGATTTAAGGGAAAATTTGGGAACTTGGAGATGGCCAGGCCCAATTTTGCGCAGTTCTGGTGGCTGCAGGGGGACAAACACAGAAGAGAGAAAACCTTGGGAATTGTCCCAGAGTGGGGTGGGATGGCGGGATGAGGCCCTCCCCCAGAGCTCTGGGGGGGGTTCAAGGCACTTGGAGCGGGGCTGGGAAGAAGGGTCTTGCCCACATCCCATGGGGCAGCGACAGGGGAGGAGGGTCCAACCTCCCTGGGATCACCTCCAGGTCACCCCCTGGGTCCTGCTGCTTCTCTGATGGTTTTTGGGGTTTTATTCGGTTTGAATTTTCATTTCAATGTTCACTTTTTATTCCAATTTTACATCACTGTTTCCATTTAATTCAATTTCACTTCCTTGGTTCCAATTCAATTTTGAGTTTCAATTTCAGTTTCAATGTTTAATTCCAATTCTGTTTTTAATTCAAATTTCAGTCCAATTCAAATTCCAATTTTAATTTCAATTTCAACTTTAATTCCAATTCCAATTCTAATTTTTATTCCAACTGCAATTCCAACCCCAATCCCTCTGTGAATTTCCCACTCCCCCCCAGGCCCCGGGCCCTGCAGCCCTGGGCAGCCCCGTCGCTGCCACCGTGCCAGGGGAGCTGTTTCCACACGTGGTAAAACCAAAACATACAAAAATAACCCAAAAGTCATTAAAATCCGGGGAAAACCCACAACGAGACAAGCCCCAAGTGCCTGGGGAGTGTGGCTTTCCCGAGCCCCATCCCCGGGAGCCGGGATGGGGTTTCTCCGCGGCAGGAACGGCCTCGGCGAGGGACGGAGCCCATAAAGAGGTGTCGGCGTTGAGCCTAGAACTCGTCGTGCCGCACCAGCGCCTCCCCGAAGTCCGTGGCCTGGCTGCCCACGAACAGGTCTGACTTGTCCACGATCTCCTCCCGCGTCAGCTTCCCGTCCTGCAGGGAATGCCACATCCTGCTACTTCCCCATCCTGCTATTTCCCCACTCCTCCCATCCCGCTCCCAAAATCCCCCAGTTGCTGGCCCACCTTGTCCTGATCGGACTCATAGACGAGATGCCGGGCCTCAGCCTCGGCGTGGTCATAGTCTGAGGGCAGGATCCAATCCTTGGTCTCCTCCTTGTCCATCTTCCCATCCCGGTTCTTGTCTCGGAATTCCACAAACTGTTCGCGCTCTGTCTTCACCCACTCGGGCTCATCAGCGTCACCATCCTGGCTGTACATGTCACCTGGGGGGAGAGCAAAATCAAGATCAGCCCCACAGCCCCATCCCCATCCCAAGGATTGACTCAAAGCCTTGAGTTCCCTAAATCCATCCCTGAAATCCCAAAGTACCACCTGGGTCATGATTTCACCTGAAAATCCTCGATGGAGGAGTGAGGCAGGTGGAAGCTTGAGAGAGAATGTTCTGTGAGGGGGAGGGCTGGGAAGGACATGGTGGCAATAGCTCCCACAAGATGGGGACAAAGACATGGACAGGACACGGAGCAGCAGCACCAGTATCTCACCAATGTACTCCTCAAGGTCAATGAAACCATCGCCGTTCTTGTCAATGTCCTCCATGGTTTCCTGCAAGAAAATGCCAGCATGAGCTGGGCCTGGAGGAATTCCTGCCCCTCAGTGACCACCTGCCACCAGAACTTCCCAAAATGCCTCTGTGCTGGCCCCACCTGCACAACTATGTCCTTCATGTAGTCATACTCCTCAGGGTGCAGGAAGGCCGTGAACTCCTCCTTGGTGGCTGCCAGGTCCCCATCCTTGTCTGCCATCTTGAAGCGCCGCTCGTCCCGCACCATCATCTGTTTGTAGTTGAAGCCATCGTCAGGGTCCGGATCATCTGGGAGTGAGCACAGGGAGAAATGGGATCAGCTTGGGCAGGGCAAGGACCATGGTAACCACCAACACAACCTCAACCCAACTCAGCGTTCCCAATTCAAACTCAACCTCCTCTACCGAACTTCAACTTCCTCAAGCTCCTCTCAACTTCAACCTCAAGACAACCTCAGCCTCCTCAACACAACCTCAACCTCCTCCACTAAACCTCCTGAACATAACCTTCTCATCCTCAACTTCCTCAATACAACCTAAACATCCTCCTCCTAACCTCAAACTTCTCAGCTTCCTCCCTCTCAGCACAATCTCCCAATGCTTTGCCTACAAAAGCTCAATTGCAGCTCAAGTGCAGCTGTGCCCACTCCCAGGAGGAGAAGGAGCTGCAGAAGCCCTGGAATGATAACATTCCCAGGGAGAGGCCCCAAAAGACAGGGCTCAGGGGGTTTGGCCAGCACGGCCAGAGGCTCAACCTGAACTATTTTGGGAGGGGAATGTGTAAGGCGATCTCACTCGCTGCCGGGGTGGTGGCAGGGCCAGGAGGCATCAGCCGGGTGGGACCATGGGCACGCGTGGCCAGGTGGCACGGCCCCACCAGCAGCAGGAGAGGAGTTCCGGGACACAGGGCCAGCAGTGTCCAGCAGCCCATGGAGAATGTGGATCCTGCAGGACACTGCCACGCTCTGCTCAAGTTAAATCAGAGCCAAGCCAAATCGAATATGAGGGTCCAAAAGTCCCTGTGTCCCTGCTCTGCTACCTGGGACAAGAGGCAGGCATTGGGGTGCCCTGGGTTAAGAGGTTTAGGATTAAGGTGCTCCGGAGCATCCATTAAATATCCAAAGATTATGACTTTAAGGCAGCTCTAGGGCAGAATGAACTCAAATTCCCCATTCTGTTCCCAAGGTTTTGCCTTGAGAAGCAGCACAGCCTCAAACAAGGAAACCTTTGGGACCAGTGCCATTAACAGACAATCCCTTAATTGCTGTTGGGCTAATTAATGCGTTTGATGGGGGAGTGGGGGGGAGGTGGGTTATAAAGGGTTAAACCCTCCCAAAGCCCCCAAAGTCACTTCTGGTCTCGGTCCCTGGGCAGGGAGAGGTTTGGGGGAGCAGAGGGAGGGGAAGGAGACAGAGCCAGGGCATTGCTCAGAGTACAGCAACAAAGCCACAGACTCAACCCAGCATCTTGCTGACAAGCATTCCTGGTTTTGGATCCCATCATGGGATAGAGAAATTCACAAAAACAGGAGTGATGATGATGATGATAATAATATTCTGATTTTGAAGAGAGTTTCAAAGGAGTTTCCAGTCTCAGATGAAGCTCTTGGACATTTATCACTTGATATTCCTTGCTTCCTAGGACTCCCCCCAGCAGAACCCCACACTGCTCCAGGACACTTCTGAGGGCCACCCAGTGACTCATCCTGGTGTGTAATGAATTAATTAATTAATTAAAGCACTCCCAGCACCTCATTTTTCTGACAAAACACCACATTCTGGACCCTCCAGAGCAGCTGAGGGCAATGCCTGGCCCCATGCATCCCTTGGCCATGGGTCAACACTCAGGAGGCATTTCCAGAGGAATTCCAGTCCCACTCTGGCCAGGGAGGGAAGCAAGGAGAAGACAGGGGAACATTTCAGCAGTGAGGAGCTGTGGAAAAGTAATTCCTGCCGAGAGGAGCCAGAGCCAGAGCGTGAGGCAGGATCCTCCCGGCACTCCGTAAGGACACAAGTATGTGGGAGCAGCACGAGTTGAGGCTCCATCGGGGCCTGCCAAGGGCACTCGGCCTCCAGCTCTGCTCCAGCTTTGGAATCGGCCGTGCCGGGGGCTGGGCGCTCCCCATGCGCTGCTCCGACTGCAGGAAGGAACTTCTTGAGTTCACTAAGGGGATTCAGGGTTTTCTCATTAAGGCTTTTCCTCAAGAATGTTCATATTTTTCCCTATCCAACACCTGCAGATCCTAAATGCCACCCCAGACTCCTCAAACAGTGCTCAAACCCTTTCCAGGACCTCTCTTCCCCCTTCCAGGATGGATTTACACAGGCAGATTAGCCCAGACCCCACAAATCCATGGCAAAGGGAGGTTTGGAAGTGCTGTCCCAGCCCAGGGGTGTCACGGGGACTTCCCCAGCCACCAGCACAGCAAATTCAGATCCTCCCCCATCCCAAGGGAGATGGATGAGCCTCCTGTGCAGCAGCTCCCCCTCTACACATCCTGCAGAGCAGTTTGACTATTTTTGGCAATATTTAGGAAATTAGAGTGGGTTTGACGCTCCAGAGCTGCAGCTCCTCCACTCAGACCAGTCTACAGTGCTGGAGGCCAGAGCTGGCACAGGGCTCGAGGGTTTAAGGTTTTAACCCCAAAAGAGACATTGCTTCCCGCACTCCCAGGAATGTCTGAAGCCATGCCACAGTGCTGGCCCAGCACGAGTCCCAAAATCTCCAAGTTCTGGGGTCTAATACTGCTCCCACGACATGGGAAGGCAATTGAAATCTCTGCTAATGGTTTTTGTGGGTTGAGGCATGCAACGGTGCCAAGGTGGCTCCACAGCTGCAGATCAGTGGGTTCCACCTGCAGGTCCCAAATTCCTCCACAACCAGGAATTCCAAAGGCCTGGAAACCCTCATTCCCACATGCCATTAATCCCAAAATCACCTGGACTCAGCCCAGAGCTGCATTTGTCACCAGGGACATTAGTAATGCCCAAGTGTGGCTGCACAGGGGAAAAGGGGGGTGTGGGGTGTGTAAACATCCCCAAGGGGAGATTTCCATGTATTTGGGGTTCTTTTCTTTGGATTTCTCCTTGTTAATGCCACCAAGAGGTCAGTTTGGAGAGTTTTGGAGGTTTTAAAGTGTATCATCTTGGGGACATCTGCTCCAGCTGGCCCCATGTATCCCAAGGCCATGCCCTACATTATATTCCTGTGCTTATTCCAGGGCACAAATCCAGGTCAGCCAAACTCCAGCCCACCACCACCCCACACTCTCAACCACAGACTTCCTCGGGGGTCCTTGATCCAGGTCCCAAACCCCCCCCTCCACCACAACCCACCAGGAACCGCGTGCATCCCACTGAGCATCACTCCATGAGCCCATCCCGATCCATGACCACCACTGACCATCACTCCATGAGCTCTCCCGATCCATGACCACCACCGACCCTCAAGACCCAAAGCAGAGCAGATGTCTCAGCTGCTGGCTCCAGGAAAGGCTCATCCCAAGAGCCAGGACCTACCCAGGATATATCCATAGGTGGCATTTTTATACTCCTCCCAGGAAACAAGCCCATCCTCATTGAGGTCATGGCCCTTCCACTGGCGCTCCACATCCTCGTAAATCCAGCGCTTCTGGGCAAACTTGATCCAGGCCTTCAGCTCCTCCACTGTTACGAACCCATCTCCATCCTCATCTATTTTCCCAACAATCTTCCTGTGGGAAACACAGAGAAATCCAGCAAAAGAATGAGGGGTCAGCAGGGAGGGAATGGGAAGAGGGGGCAAGTCGAGGTCATTAAAGAATGTGGGAATTCAACCATTTGGGGAGTTCATCCTTAAAACCAACAACATGGTTCAGCTGCCAAAACTTTGGCTCAGACATGAAAATCACTGGCTCAGCCACTTTTGGATCACTCAGGTTTTGGTTTCTTCAGAAATTAAGAGTTTTAGGAAAAACTTCCTTTTAAACTCCTGGGAAAGACCCATCCATTCACCCTTTAACCAAGGCAATGCCAGGTGATGAGCACGAACCCATATTTATGTAAAAAACAGGAATATCAGCTCTGCCTCTCCTGGTGACGCCAGGAGAAAGCTGAGGTAGGTATGGAATTTGCAAATTCAACCATTTGAAGGGTTTATCTTTAAAATCAGCATTTGGGTTAAATGCTTAAAAGAGAGGTCAGCTGCCAAAACTCTGTCTCAGACACAGAAAACACTGCCTCAGACAAGGAAATCACCAGCTTGGCCACTCTTGAACCACTCGGGTCTTGGTTCCTTTGGGAATTATGAATTTTAGGGGAAAATCTTCCCTGTTAAATCTTAGGAAAGCTCCATCTGTGCGTCCTCCCGCCTCGACGGTGCCGGGCGAGGAGCACGGATGCACATTTCTGCTAAACCTGGGACGTTTGGCTCCGCAGGAGGAATCGGAGCAGAGCAGCCCTGGAGCAGAGGGGCCGGGCTGGTCCTGCCCGCTGCCCGGGGGAGCAACCGGAGCCGCAGCCCCAGCGCCGCGTGCCTCCGTTATTTTTAGCAGCAGCTGTAGGAAAGGCCGGCAGGAATGCAGGATCCAGGGGCAGATGGAGCCGGGGGGTGGGGGCTGTTTGATCTGCACCGCTCCGCAGCGTTCGCTCCCCGGAGAGCAGCAGCTCTGCGCAGGGAAAGTTTGGGGCTCCTCGGATGAAAATCAGGATTAACAGTCCCAAAATCCTTTGTCTGGTGAAGCAGGATCTTGGTTTTTTCCTTTAACATGAAGGTTTGACGGAAAATGGTTGAGGAATCCTGAGCTCCAGTCCAGGTATTTGAGGAATTTTAAAAGACAGGTGGAAAACACAGGATTTTTAAATTTTAGATCACCACTAAGACTATTAATTCCAAAAATATTGACACAAAGGGAAATGCAGACACTGAAGCCACCCGTGCTCACAGCCAGGTTTCTGTGTTTCAGAATTGCCTTGGTCTAGGAAAATCAGGAATTCCTCTGTGGCACAAAGGATGTTCCTGTCAATAAGAAACTGGAGAGCAACTGGAAGAAGAAGGGAAAAAAGGTGGAATTTAGTTCTGACAGTGAGGTGCCAGAGCAGGGGCAGTGGGCTTGGAGACCTGAATGATTTTACAGAGAAATATATAAAATAAATATGTAAATATAAAAAAGCTCATCAATAGTGCCTAAATTTATGCAGAAATATGTAAAATATAATTAAATATTTCAAAATTTTATGTATCAATGTGCAAAGCGTCCCTTCCAATATTCCTGATCAAACACAGAAATATGCAAAATGTCACAGAAATAGTCAGAATTTTCCATATAAATATATAACAAGTCAATCAATACTATAAATTCTGCATAGAATTATGTAAATTATCGTGAATATTAAACATTTGTCCATGTAAATATATAAACTACAAATAAGTCTGTTAAAACCTTCCTGTTTGATGGAAAAAAAAATCCATGTTTTCCTCTCCCAAGAAGGTACACCACCGGCAGAGGGATTTGTTAGGGAAAATCCCTGGAATGGAGGACCAGAGTAGGCAGGGACTTATAGCCAAGGCAGTTTTTCCAGAGCAGTTTCTAAGGGGTTAATTAGGGAACAGCTTCCCAGGGAAGCCAAACCCAGGACAGAGCCGGGCACTCAGGAAGCTCCCAAACCTCCTCCCCACCCGGGTCCTGGCCAGCACCAGCTGCTCCCGGCTGCTTTCCCAGGGCAGGAGCCACCAAACCCTCACATTTTCCCAAAGCTCCCGTTCTCCCCCCCTGCAAGGGAGGGCAGCAGATGTGGGGAAGGGCCGGCAGCTGCTCGCTGTTCCCACTCCCTGCTCCAAGGAGCGCGCAGCGCTGCCGCCGGGGACGGGCAGCGCCGGGACAACCCCGGCCCCGGCCCGGGCAGCGCTCTCGAGGCTCCCGGGGGCGAGGCGGAGAGGCGGAACTCTCGCAGAAAAAGGGGCCCATCCCGTAGCACAGCCCCGCTAAAGCACAGTTTATAGAACCACAGCGTGGTAAGGAGTTTATCACAGCAATTCCAGCTCGACATGGCAGGAATTGGCGCCTGCGGATAAGAGCGAGGCTGTTGGTGCGGAGGGCGTTAAATCTCCGATGGAAAGGCGGCCCAGGCCCGGGCGGCGCTGTTCCGGCGGTAACTCGGCAGAACAATGGCATTGAGCCGTGACGGAGCTCTGGGATCGCAGCCCTGGGAGCGGGACACAGGCCGAGCCCCAGCTTCCCTCGGAATCTGACTCTGCTCCAGGGGCATCGAGGCATTCACTCTGATTTTGCCAGGTCGCAAAAAGCCTCCTGGATCCTGTATTTTGGAGCTTATGGAGCGACCAGGGCCTGGCTCCAAGGGATCAGGGGTTTTACAGTTTAAATTGTCCCTGGAGGGAGAAAATTGCCTCTGGCCCACGAAGCGCTGGGAGAGAGGCCAGCACCTTCTTTCCCACTGGGGACCCGGACGATCCATAGGGATGGATGGAACCTGGCATCCCCTGCCCTTCACACTGCACCGTAACTGTGGGAATTGGCTCACTCTGGAAGTTTCCCCAGCACCCACATGTGGTCGAGCTTTTCTTTTCCATCAGGGAGCACAATTCCCAAAAAATAGCCCAAAATTCACAATGGGCCATGGTAGGTGCTGCTCCAGCAGCAGCAAAGTTGGGATGCTTGGCTGAAAAAATCGAGTCTGACTCAAAAAAGGAGACATTCAGGTGGGACATTGGGAGGGAATTCCTGTCTGGGCTGGAATTGCCAAAGCAGCTGTGGCTGCCCCTGCATCCCTGGCAGTGCCCCAGGCCAGGCTGGAGCTTGGGGCTGGGAGCACCTGGGACAGTGGGAGGTGTCCCTGCCATGGCAGGGCTGGCACTGGAGGGGCTCTGGGATCACTTCCCACCCAAACCATTCCATGAAAACGCAGCCAAAAGCACTCACTTCCAAGATGATTTGAGCCCAGCATCCCAAGAAGTGTCCCAAGCTCCCCAGAGAGCCTCTGTCCCCCAGCCCCCCCGCCACTGGATGGAGTTCCCAGGTTTGAGCCTCCCAGGGCCCCAGAACAACTGCGGCAGCAGCTGCTGCGGGGGCACCCAGCCCTGCTCCGCTCCCAGGAACAATCCCAGCACAGCCCGGGGGCACGGCCAGATCCCAGGAGAGGCACGGCCAGATCCCAGGAGAGGCACGGCCAGATCCCAGGGCAGGCACGGCCAGATCCCAGGGCAGGCATGGCCAGATCCCAGGAGAGGCACGGCCAGATCCCAGGGCAGGCACGGCCAGATCCCAGGGCAGGCACGGCCAGATCCCAGGGCAGGCACAGTACATCCTTGGGTCCCAGCGGAGACGCTGGAGGAAGAATCTCCACACAGGCTCTGTTTTCCCAGCTCCCAATCAACTCCTTCCAATTGAGAAATGCCAGTGATCCAGGGGCTCCAGTGGCACCCAGAGAACAAGGAGCGAGCATGGCACAGCGCAGACCCCCACTGTCTGCTCTGGAGTTCTGGGGAATGCCTGGCACTGGAAATGGCTCCAGGTGACTTTTGGGGAATGCCTGGTGCTGGACAGTGAATTCCTAGGCTGGGAGCAGGGCCTCCCACAGGGGGGTCAGTGCACGTGGGGGTGGTCACTGCATTCCCACTTTGGGAAGGGCCAGGATGTTGTCCTTACCCCAGGCGCTCCTTGCTCTCCTCCGGGGTGAGCTGGTCGAAGCTCTTGGCCTCGTCGGCTCCCAGGAAGGCGTCGTGGTCGTAGTCGAAGCTCTGGGCGTCGTCGTGCTCGCGGGCGCTGAGCGGGGCCTCCCGCACCACCCGCTCCTTGCGCTCCGTGGGCTTGGCGGAGCCGCACAGCGCCCACACGCCCAGGCACAGCAGGAGCCGCAGGAACCGCATCGTGCCGGGCCTGCGGGGACAGGGACAGCACCATGGGATAGGGACACTGGGACAGGGACAGCACCGTGGGACAGGGACACTGGGACAGGGACAGCGCCATGGGACAGGGACAGCACTGTGGGACAGGGACACTGGGACAGGAACAGCGCCATGGGACAGGGACAGCACTGTGGGACAGGGACACTGAGACAGGGACACTGCCATAGGACAGGGACAGTGCCACGGGACAGGGACACTGGCATGGGATGGGGACACCAGGACAGGGACACTGGGACTGGGAAAGAGGCACAGCCATGGGACAGGGACACTGGGACACTGACACTGGCATGGGATGGGGACACTGCCATGGGACAGGGACACCAGGAACTGGGCAGCGCCAGGGCTGGAATCGGAAGGGACAGGACTAGGGCATGTTGTCAAGGAAAAGTGGGGATTAGGGCCAGATATCTGGGAAAAATGTGGATTAGGACAGGTTTTCTGGAAAACTGAGGGATAAGTGTAGGTTGTTTGGGAAGAATAGGGTTTAATGCCAGTTGTCTAAGAAAAATTGGGGATTAGGGCAAATTGTCTGGGAAAAATGGGGATTAGAGCATGTCACTGAAGAAAAACCAGATTAATAATGACACAGATTATGGGAGCAAAAATTATGAATTAATCCAGATGATCTGGATAAAATGATAAATATGTATTGGGCAAAAATTATGAACTAATGCAGACTGGGAAAAATGGGGAATTACTGCACATTATCTAGGAAAATGGAGATTTAGTGCAGATTATGTGGGCACAAATTACTAATAAATGAAAATTATGTGGGAAAATTATTAAATCCTGCATATTCTCAGGACAAACTGATTAACTGATCCTGATTATCAGGGCACTGTAATGAACTGATATGAGTTATCTGGGCAAAAGTGACTCACTGACACAGATTATCAAGGCACAGGGATTAATTAACATAGATTATCAGGGCAAAAAGAATTTCAAGGCCCTGCTGCATGTGGGCAATGTCCCAGAGCTGCTCCCGACCCCATCCCAGAGTCCTTGAGAGTGGCAGCTGGGGCTGGGAAGGGATCTGGGGGTGGGGAAAGGGGTCCTGGCAGGAAGGAAGGAAGTGGATCCAGATGGGAGGAATGTGAAGGACATGCAGCACACTCTGCTCTCCCTCCCTACATTCCCTCTCCGAGCCCTTGTGCTCCTCCCGACGCCTCCAGACCTGCTCGGGTGGAATCCTCCCCCACCAGGCGAGGCCCCCAGCCCAGGACCCGCCTGATCAAACCACCCAAATGCACCTGGGATTCCAGAGACGGCAGCTCTGGAAGGATCCCTTTAAATCCCAACTAAACTCAGGTGTTCCCCACGCTTGTCACTGATATCCCAACTTAGATCCCATCATACATCCAGGTGTTCCCCAACCTGATCTCTTTAAATTTCAGTCCAGGTATTCATCATCCTGATCTATTAAACCTTAAATTTTAATCAAGGTATTTCTGGTTTTTAACTCTTTCACTCTAAATTTAATCCAGATATTCACCATCCAGAGTTCTTCAATGCAGACTTAATTCAATATATTTCCCATCCTTATTGCTTTAATCTAAATTTAAACCCAAGATATTCCCCATCCTTACCTCTTTAAATTTACATCCAGGTCTTCCCCACCCAGAGCTCTTAAACATAAATGTAAACCCAGGTATTCCCATTCCTTAGCTCTTTAAATCTGTGGTTTAAAATCCCCTTTAACCTAAACTCACAGCAAGGAATTCTGCCCTGGGAATGACCTAGGAATGACCAGCAGTGACCTGGGACTAGTCCCACATCAAACCAAGACAGTGGAGGCAGGACATGGGGGAAAGGACATGGAAAAGCCCTTTCCTTCCTTTTTTTGAATGAGGATTTATCTGACCATTCAGAAAATCCACAAATTTCAATTCCTTGGAAGCACAGCAGAAGGAGGTATGACAAGGGGATTTGGGTTATAAAGAGTAAAAGTCACTTTTTTAGTGTTTCTGGGGAGGAAAAACACTCCAGGATGGAAAGCCAGTTCCAGGTATACGTGGAGCTCTGGATATCCCTGTCCTGAGGAGCTGACTCCTGCTCCTTCTGGGCACATCCCAGTGGCCAGGGCCTGCCCAGCATCATGCTGATCCCAGGATCAGCCCAGCCTGGAGCACAGAGTGACCTGGAATGGGTCAAACACCCCGATTTTATCTCCCAGTGTCCACACAGAGCCCGGGAGGCACTTGGAGTGATTAAAGAGGGACAATCCAACCTCCAGCCGGATCCAGGCAGTGCCCGGTGCCAGGAGGCGCTGCGGGAAAGGTGCTCAGAAGGACCAAAACCCACAAACCAACCATTATTCATAAACAATTATCTACAGAAAACTGGCAGCTCCTGCACACCAACAGGATGGGCCCCTGGCTTTTCTGTGGAGATCGCAATCTGAGGCAAAAGCAGAGCCCCTCTCCTCCCCACATGGGCCACTGGCAGTACATCCCTTTTCTCCTAAATGAAGGGGTCTCATGGGGGAACTGCAGAGAAGCCAGGAACAGGAACCAGTGGTGGGAAGATGTGGGGGTCAGAATGGGGGTCCAGAACCTCAGCTGGGGAGGAACTCAGGATTACAGCAAGTCTAGGTGGGATACTGATGGAGGACCTTGAGGTTCCAAGAATATTGACAGAGGAACTCAGGATTTCAGGTAGGTTTGATGGGCTGTTGATGGAGAAACTTGGGATTCCAGGTGGGTTTGCTGTAATATTGATGGAGAAAGCCAAAATTCCCATTGAGTTTGCTACAGTACTGAGAGAGGAACTCAGAATTCTGCCCTGGGCTTGGAACTGTGGTGACATTTAGAGGAAACTGATGGGAAGAAGCCCCTCTGGACACACATTTTACATGTGGGAAGCCAACAGGATCCCATAAAAGCCCCCATAGGCAACATAATTTGTTCACGTTTGGGAATCAGCCTCCATTTCGGCTTTTTATGGGATTGATCCCATTGGAGCAGCCAGGGAACAATTAACTGGGACCCCATGGTGCCACCCCAGGAGCAAGCGAGGGTGAGGGGAGCTGGCTCGAGGAATTCTGGCCCTGAGAAAGATGTAAGGATGTAGAGAAGACACCGGGAGCCGAAACCAATCCCGGGATAGAAACGGGCTGTTCCTTCCCCAAAGCAGCCCCAGAGTTTTGGGGTCACTGATAGCTGCAGGAGAGGAACACGGGTTTGGGGTGACACGTCCTCGGCCCAGAGTCCCCATGCAGGGAAGCGCCGAGGGTCCCACAGCCCGTTATCCTGGTGTCCCGCGGGTCCCACAGCCCGTCATTCTGGTGTCCCGGGGGTCCCACAGCCCGTTATCCCGGCTGGCGCCCCGGGGGAGTCGATGGATTCCCGCAGGTTAATCCGGCCTGGATCGCGAGATGCGGACGGGGCTCCATCCTCGGGACTGGCGGTCCCGACCGGCCCTGGGACTCAGCGGGGCACGAACCGCGCAGAGGGCCGCAGGACTGGCGGACACGGCGGCACCGCCGCTCCCGCCCGTTCCCATGGAGACCGGGCCTGGCGCTGCCGCCGCCGCGTTACCGCCACACCGCAGCGGCCCCGCAGAGCCGCTCCCACCGCTTCTCCCGGCCCCAAGCCCCGGCCACGAGCCCGGTGCCCATCCCGGTGCCTTCCCGTCCCTCACCGTCCCCAACGCCGCTGCCGCTGCCGCCGCCGCTCCGCGCACCGGAAGTCGGCGCCCCGCCACGCCGCACGGTCCCCCGCGCCCCCTCCCTGCTCGCCAATCACGGCCAGGCCACGCCTTCTCCTCCGCGCCGCTCCGCGCTTCGATTGGTCTTTTCTGCCGCCACTNGGAAAGCGCCACGTCCTCAAGCACGCGCCGGCTGCTGGCCCCACCCACCGGAGCGCCCCGCGCCTCACTGCGCATGCGCAAGGGAGAGGGCATAGTCGCGTGCGTGGAAAAGGCGGGAAAGCCGAGTCCTCGCTGGGGCAGTGGGGCCATGTGTCCCCTCCCCGGTCACTCCTTGGTCACTCCTGGTCACCCCCCAGTCACTCTCCGTCACTTCTGGTCACTCCTGGTCATCCCCGGTCACTCTCCGTCACTCCTCGTCACTCCCCAGTCACTCCCTGGTCACTCCCGGTCACTCCCTGGTCAATCCCAGCTGGTCCGTGTGGCCCAGCTGAGGCCTGGGCTGCCATGGAGCCACTCGTGCCTGCTCATAGACCACCCTGAACTGGACCTGCAGGGATCACAGATCCAGCTCCTGGCCCTAAACAGAGCCCACGATGTACAGAAAATCCTGCTGTGAAAAGCAGCGTCCACAAAGGAGACACAGTAGTCCTACATCTTTACTCGAATAAAGGGAGATCCAGGGGGCCACATGCCTGCAGGGTTTTCTCTCTCGAGGTTTCAGAGGGCTCAGCCTCCTCTTGTCCCAAACTCACAGCTGCACGTTTCCCCCTTCCTTTCCCCATCGGCTGAGGTACCAGGAAGGTGGAGCCTTCCCCAGTCACCTACCACAACTTCCCCCTTGAACCTGGCATCTTACCCCGAATGTATTTCATTGTGCAGCCCCTTGTCTGTTTCAGGAGTCAAAGCTGTCTGTAACACCCCTGGGGCTTGAAGCTGGTACAGACGTTAAGATCCATTTCAAAGACATTAGCACCCATACCCTCACCCACAGAATTGTTTGCAGTGACATTAGCACATATCTTTTCTATCACCAACAATCCCAGCCGGTGCATCCCTGGGAGAGGAGCTCCTCGAGCAGCCTCTGGGCTGCGACCATTCCCAGTGCCCTGCACCCTCTGGGGGAGAACCTTTCCCTGATCTCCAGCCTGACCCTGCCCCAGCAGAGCTCCAGTCATTCCCTTTGTCCTGAGGTGTTTATCCAACTGGGCTGGGCAGTTTGTCCAGAAAGATCTGGAGACAGATGGAATTGAAATACCTCAAACTTCAAGAAAGATGTTAAAGGTCTGGAGCGTCTGGGAACAGCCTCAGGGTGGACAGCAGCAGGAATTTCCTCTGGAAAGGGTGGCCAAGCCTTGGCAGGGGCTGCCCAGAGAGTTTTGGAGTGCCCATCCCTGGAGGTGTCCAAGTCAGGCCTGGACATGGCACTCACACGTCTCTGGGCTGCAGTGTTGGGATCAGTCACAGTTTGGATTCTGTGGTCTTGGGCTTTTCCAAGCTCAATGATTCTGAGATTCTGGAAAAGCTTTACTGAGACCAAATTTTTTTTTTTTTTGGCTTCCCTGGATCAGCTCAGGAGGACGCTGTGGTGCAAGGTAAAGAGGTTTGGCAATCAGGATGTTCCCTGGTGACCCCGTGGCTGCAGCCTTCCCAATACCTCCCAGAGGAATCTTTTCCAAGGTTGTACTGGGCCCCAAAGGGATACCAGCAAGCCTGGAGCTTGCAGGTTGTGCCTCTGGCCCATCCTGAAAACTGGGATAACTTCTGCCAGCTTCCAGTTGATTTTGGTTGGACAAGTCTCCACAACCATGGAGTTTCCCCAGCACTGCCAAAGGCCACCACTGACATTGTTCCCAGGTGCCACATCCACATGCCTCTGAAATCCCTGCAAGCATGGGGACTCCACCACTGCCCTAGGCAGCTGTGCCAGGCCTGCACAGCCCTTTCCAGGAGAGAATTCCCCAGTCTCCACCCTGAGCTGCCCTGGCCCAGCCTGAGGCCATTCCCTCTGCTCCTGTCCCTGTCCCTGGCAGCACAGCCCGACCCCCCCAGGGGCTGTCCCCTCCTGCCAGGAGCTGTGCAGAGCCACAAGGGCCCCTGAGCCTCCTTTGCTGCAGCCTGAGCCCCTGCCCAGCTCCCAGAGCTGCTCCTGGGGCTCCACCAGCCCCTTCCCAGCTCCCACAGCTGCTCCTGGGGCTCCACCAGCCCCTTCCCAGCTCCCACAGCTGCTCCTGGGGCTCCACCAGCCCCTTCCCAGCTCCATTCCCTTCCCTCTGGTCCCCCATGCAGGTCCCAGCCGCACTCCAGACGTGCCCCAAGCCATGACCACATCAATCCCAAAATAGCCCCAGGGCTCCGCGTCCGAAGTGACGCCCGGCTATAAATACACCTCGCTCTGGTGTCCAAGGCTCCTTTGCACAAGATGTGATCCCATCAGCAGGGAATGTCTTCCAGGGCCCAAATCCCGGTTTACGGGCTCCTAGCAGCGTCAGGTTCTATTTAACCCGTGCTGCCTCTGCACCGTGACACATCAGCCGGCGCCACGGGCTGAGGTCAGCGCCTGTCCCGCTGGATGATCCCTGCGGAGCCAGCTCCCCACAGTCACTGCAGAGAAACCAGCGCTTCCAGGGCCGTGATTCATCCCATCCTGCAGAAATGCCTAAATTAGGGCAGCAGGAGCATCCCGGGGCTGCAGCTCTCTCACTCCGAGGGAGCTGTGCCGGGCCAGAGGCTCCCAGCAGATATTTACAGTCAATGAGATAATTCCCACCCTCTGCCTTGCCGGGAGCGGTGCCAGGACTGACACTCGGACACGGCCCCACAGTGAAGTCACAGGCTGAAAAAGCTCAGCCCAGAATTCCTTGGAAAACCTCCCACTGTGTTTTTCCCCTCGTTAAATCTCCCTTGGTGTTGGAATCACACAGTCTTCAGGGGAAAATGGTCCCAGATATGGGGAACAGGCACTGAAAGCATGAGATTTTTTTTATCTTATTAATAAAATATGTCTTGGGGGTTGACATGTTTTTTTGAACAAAAGGTGGCTCAGGAAGGTTGAAATGTTTGATTTTTTATTAAAACATAAGGGAGTTAAATGGGTTGTTTTAATTTAAAAATGGTTTGAGAGTAATTTTGGGTTTTTTTAAATAAAAATGCTTTAGGAGGTTGAAATGTGAGGGTTTTTTGAATGAAACACAATTTGAAGTTGGGCATCAGGAGGCGCTGGGGTGGACATCGCGCCCAACCCCAGGGACACGGAGCAGCTCCTGGCCTGGTGTCCTGGCCATGCTCCAACAATGCCCACCAAAACCAGCAGGGCTGAGGGGAATTGGAGGCTCTTTCTGTGCTCTCCATCAGCTTTCCCCATGACAGGGGATGATTCATCTCTTCCCCAACAACCTCGTCTGACCATTGCCAGGGAATCAAATACCATTTGATTCATCTACTTTTTACTCCACAGCTGCCTTTTCTCATGTTAACTGAGCCCGGACACTCTCTGCTGCTCTGGGAGTGATTTATTGCATTTCCTTACGGAAGTGCTCATGGAATTCCCTTTTCCTCCCCTTTAGGCAGAGCTGAAGGACCTCCAAGTGCCAAGTCCCTCACAAAATCCCTTTTTCCATGCCTCAGGCCATTCCCATTTCTTTTTTCAGTTCTTCCAGTTTCTTGGTCTTTTAAAGCCATTGACATGTTGCAGCTGCATCTTCTTCTCTCTCAGTTTTTAGCATAAGGCAAAACCCACTCTCAATCCCAGTTTTCCCGTCTTGACCTCCCCAATCCCTCAATCCCGCTGGCTTTGCCCAAACTATGGACATTTAGGAGTTTCTCTGCTCAGACAGCACTGACAGACATTTCCCTTCCCCAGTGGTCTTGTCCCACTCCCAACTCTCAGTGAGAACAGCTCCCAGACTGGGTAAAAATTCTGATTTTCACACACTTCCCAGTTGGATATTTATTAATGGGACCTTCAGACACTTCCAAATCCCAGAATTTAGGAAAGCACATTATTTATTAACCAGCTTTTTGGCTGCAGCCATGTTTGCCTCATTGTCACACACCCCAGCCAGCAAAGCTCCAGGGATGACGGCCTTGGGATTTGGCCAAAGGAGAGGGAATTTTATTGGCCTTTGGGCATTATCAATCCCCTCCCACCCACCACAGCCACCATGGGGCCCTGGACACAGATTCCACACTGGCTTTACCTCTGTGAATTGCCTGAGAAACCCCTGGAGGAAGAGCTGGGATGGTCTGGGGAGAGACAAAACACAAGGGGTATGAGAACAGCCCCCAGAGGTCCTGGACCATCGTCTGTGAGGAGGGGAAATCTGTGCTTGAAATGTGGGAAAATATAGAAATGTTTTAGCAATCCGGGAGCAAGGCAGAGCCACCTGGGCACGTCTGCGTGGAGGATGAGAGTGTGGATAGTCCAGGTCCAGCACATGGACCTGCAGTGGAGAATTTGGATGGAAGTGACAGAGAAAGAAGGATGGAGGACCTGGGATGCAGAACCTCCCTCAGGAGGCCACTTGAGATGGGAAAGGCTGATTCATGCTCTATTTCAGTTTACCTCAGCCCATGGGAAGGAAGCTGGGGTCAGGAAACGAAACCACTGAGCTGTTCCCAGCTTCTTCCAATGGCTCATTCCCCATTGATCTCAATGCTCTTGCGCCTTGGTGGGACCCTCTGTGGGAGCTGCTGGGGGCACAGGGAGGGGATTCCCACACAGCCTCAGTCCCACACTCCAGAGCAGAGCCCCACGGCTGCCCAACCCCACAGACCCCAGGGCAGGGCTGGAGCCAACCCCACAGACCCCAGGGCAGGCTCGGAGCCCACGGCGCTGTCCCTGCGCTGCCGCCGCCGTGACCCTCCGGGCCGAGCCGTGGCTCTGCAGGGCTTCCCGCTCCCCCAGCGGGGCCGGGGCGTCACCGGGAAAAGCCCAAACCCCGCTGCCAACAGCAGGCGGAACGAACCCGGCCGGGCTCGGACGGCAGCGGATGCCCCCGCGGTGCTCTGGAAGGGCGGCGTGAGGGAGGAGGAGCAGCCGGGGAGCTCAGGAGCGAGGCGGGTGTGGGAGGACGGATGGGCCGAGGAATGCCCCGGCTAATCCTCCTGCCCGCCGCCGGCTATTTAGGGAAGAACCAAGGAGGCCGCGCTCAGCTCCTGGCTCCCCTCCCGGCCCAGCTGGCTGAGCCCCGGCCCATGCCCCCTCCTCGCTCTGCTGCGGGCCGGTCCCGGCTGAGCAGCCCCGGGCGGGCCGGGCACCGCGGCGCGGCCCGGAGCGGAGAATCGCGGCTGCTCGGGCCGCCCGCGGGGCCCGCGATGAGCCGGGACGAGCGCTGGGAGCCGGGACGAGCGCTGGGAGCCGGGATGAGCGCTGGGAGCCGTGATCTCAGGGAGCAGCAATGCGGGGGCGCTGCCAGCCCGGCTGCCGGCAGTGCCAGCCCAGAAATGTCCTTGTCCCGGCACTGCCAGCCCCGGGACGCCGCCGCTGTCCCCCGGCACCCACCGGGCCCGGCGCAAGCGAGCGGCTCCGGGCGTGCTCGGGTGTGTTCGGAGGAAGAGGTTTTTGTTCCTGGTGACGCAGGGGCCCAGACCTCCCACTCCCCTGTTTGCACCCCAAAATCCCGTGGGTTTCTCTGAGCCACACACTCCCGTTGTTTCTACAACCCGAATTCCCAGCGGTTGTTCCGCCGCGTTTGGAACTCCCGGGATCCCGCGGCGGGATGGGGCTGCGGGGGAGGCGGCAGGTCCCAGCCCCGGGGCTTTCTCCGCCCTCCTCTCCCGCTGCAGGATGACGGATGGAGGTCAAAGATGACACCATCAGCTTCTCCTCATCCTGGGCGTTAATTTGCCCCTTTCTCCACCTACTGGGCCTTTGATTGGGAGAGCTTGAGCCAAAAAGGAGAAACTGCACTGGGGAATTCCTGGTTCTGGAGCAGCCGAATTTAATTAAAACCACTTCAATCATTAAAGTGATTTGCCAACTAAATCAAAGCAATGAGAAACCTCCCATGAATTCTGCCCCTCCTGCATCGGGTTTGTTTTCTCAGAGAAAGGCCACATGAGCAGTGGTCAGGCCAGTACCCCAGCAAGGGTGGAAATACGTAGGGACAATCTTGTGTCCCCAGTGTCCTGCGGGGCTCCAGGCCCTGTGTGTGGCTGTTCTGACACGGTGCCTTTGCTGCAGGACGTCCTGGATTCCATCCTTTTGCCCTGGTCCTGTTTGTGTCCACGTGCAGGCCTGCCTGTCCCAGGGAGCCAGGCTGCTTCCCTCTGCCCAGCAGCTTCCAGTGCTCATTCCCACGCTGCCCTTTGGTCACCTGAGCCCAGAGGGCTCCCAGCTCCCGGCCCCTCACAGCACCCGAGGGAACATCCCGTCACGGCTCTGTGAACTCAGCACCCCCCAAATAGCCCGGCAAGCCTGGCCCCCAGCAGGAGCGCTCTGGCCCCAGCGCTGGCCCGCGGATGATCTTACAGCCTGGGAAGCTCCAAACATGCTGCTCCTGCCCATAAAAAGCAAAGGGCTTTGGGCATGGAATCATCGGGAACACAGGGATTGCGCCAGCCAGGAGAGACGCTCCTGGGAGGCAGCGTTGTTGGAAAGGCGATAGGACAGAGGGAGCTGAGGCTGGGGGTGGGGGAAGCCCCAAAACACAGCTCAATCCTGGCCCTGACCCCTCCAAGGGTTTGTAAAACACACAGAGATTTGCTGCCGCTGTTTGGCTCCTTGGCCGCCTCATCCCGATGGGAACACGTGACCCAAATCATGCACCAGAACCAGTTGGTAGGAGCACAGAAGTGGTTATTCCGTTATACTGTGATCCCTATTTTTCGATTGCCCCCAAATCCCAGTGTATCCCATACCACCAGCTCCGGAGACCATTCCAGAGTGCTGGGGAGCTGGCAGAAGCCTTCCCCTCCTGGCAGTGCTTAAGGCACAGGTCCTGAGCACCACCCCAGCAGTGGAGTCCATCTTGCTGCAAAAGACTGCACAGGGAAGTCCTTCTCAGTGAGAAGCTGAGTTTTCCAGGCAGGAAGAGGAAAAACACCTCACTGGAGCAATGGTCCAATGGATAAAATTGGAATTTAATTAAGTGAAGGAGATAATTGCAAAACTAGAAGATCCAAACCCCACTCCCAGCACACCGTGTGCTGCCCCTGCCCAGACACACGTGGAGACAACGGTCCCTCCGGAGCCCCCTGGGCCACAGCCAGCCCCACTCTTCCACAATTCCCAGGAATTCATCTTCCTTATTTTATCTGGCCACCCACAGCCTGTCCTCATCCGTCGCCAGGGCCAGCCCGCAGGTCTGGGCGCAGGCGGATCTCCACCAGCCGGACAGCGCGGAGCAGCACGGCCAGCTGGGAGCACACCCGGGCCACCACGTCCAGCACGGGGTCCGTCAGGTCCCGGACGCCTCCCAGCACCTTCAGCAGGAAGAGCAGGAGCGGCTGCAGGAGGCTGTGAAACGCTGCCGCCAGGAAGGGCTTCAGGACGTGGTCGCCGATGGCTGTCAGGACACCGACCACCAGCGCCTGGATTTGGGATGAAATCCTGTGTTTGAGGGATATTTGCCAGCAGGAGTCACCAAAAATGTGCTGAGACACAAAAATTATACTATGGGAGAGGAAATGCAACAGTGGGAAATGGATGTTCTTTCTCCTGATACTGAAGGACTCTGACATCTGCAGCAGCTGCTCCGGCCATGGCTCTGTGGGAACAGGGCGGCTCACCTGGACCACGGCCTCGCCAAGGAAGCGGATCAGCTCCACGAGGAAGAGGCTGAACACGCTGACCAGGCACCGCGGGATGGCAAAGAATTCCCGCAGCTTCCGCTGAATCGTCCACTCAGAGCTGCCACGGAGAAGAAGGAATGTCAGAGCCAGAAAGCCGACCCGCTGAGGGGATGGATCGCCATCCTGGAGTGGATCCGGTATCCCAGGCAGCTCCTAGGCAGCACATGCCAGCTCCACAGCTCCCACATCGGGGATAGGAAAGCGCTGGAGCCGTGTTTCCACAGGCTCTCCCCATACAGCCCAAACCCGCCTGGAATAGCCCCAAAACCCAGTCCATCGAGATGGTACCCAGAGCAGCGGCTGGCCGGGAGCCCGGGAAGCAACAGCCCAGCTCCAGGGAATCCCGTCCAACACCACCCGGGAGCAGCTCCGGTGATGGCTGTGCTGAGGCTCCCTCTCATGGCCACTGCCACGAGGTGATCCGGGAGATTTACTGCGGTTTCTCTTTCCAAAAAAAGACAAAGTGGAGGGGGTGAATTGTGCCAGGCTGTGAGGAAACCCCAAGCCACTGGAGCACCAGCATGCCCGGGAATGCGACGGCAGCAGCATCGGTTCAGGGGAAGGAGTGACCGCAGGATGACCCAAACCCAGAGGTTTTCCCCCGTGTGACCAAATCTCCGATTTCCCAGAATCCCAGCCGACAAGCTCAATGCTGGCACTCACCCACCCAGGATCCCACTCTGGAGAAATCCCCAGTGAGGCCTGAGAAGACACCAGGGTGGGATCCTTGGGGAAATATCCCTTCAGCATCAGATAGCTGGTGGCTTTGGTGCCTTTTCCCACCTGGGATCAGGCCCTGGACTGCGGCCAGACTCACACAAGCTGCAGCTGTCCCTTGGGATCAGCTGGGATCCCGGGGAAAGCATAGACACGGCAAGAACAGGCACAGTGGTGGGACAAGCTAGAGAGCGGTGATCCAGCCGGGAATCCACCTGCTCCTCTCACCCAGGGATCCACCGGGCTCTGCTCCTACCCCCTATTCACAGGGATCTGAGCCTCTTTCCCTGGGAATCCACCGGGATCTGATCTGCTCCCAGGAATGCACTGGGCTCGACTCCCCCTTCACCATCCTGAATAAAGTGGGATCTGCTCCTCTCTCCTAACAATCCCCCGGGATCTGCGCTCCCCTCGAGAAAGCCCCAGTCCCGTTCCCACCGGTTGCACCGGGATCAGGACGAAAAATAACATTAAACCCCCGAAATCTGCTAGTTAAACGGGGCAAGACTGGTCCAAACCCATCGGGACCGCCGAGTCCCCTCCGTTCCCCGAGGGACATCCCGACACCGGCAACGCCGGGGACACATCCGCACCCCCCGTCCCCGCGTGGCAGCATTTCAGGGTCCCCTTCCCCGGCGTGTCCCAGGGCAGGGGGAGTCCCGATACCTCCTTCGGTTCTTCTTCCCGGGGCGGGGCGGGGGCACCGGGGGGGCG
>VWYI01033400.1:66980-92161 GCA_013399455.1 Anthoscopus minutus
CCCCCCCCCCAGGCATGGGCGCAGGAGACGGGCCGGTTCAGGGCTGGGGACCCGCCGGACCCCCCGCGCTGGAAGGCCACCCTGCGCTGCGCTCTCAACAAGAGCCGCGAGTTCCGGCTGCTGCTGGATGGACCCCGCGGGTCCCCGGCCCAGCCCTTCCGCGTGTACGAGCTCTGCGAGGAGCCCCCCGGGGGCGCAGGTACGGGGGACTTTGAGCAGGCCCCCAAGTCCCAGCACCCCACAAGGACCTGATGTTCCACAAGTCCTGCACACACACAAAGCCCCATGATGTCCCAGCCCCCCAGCAGCCCCCCACACCCCACAAGGACCCAGCGCCCCAAGGACCTGGCCCTCCACAAGGGACCCACCCCCCTCAGTGTCCCTTGAGTCCCCAGTACCCCTCAATATCCACCCAAGCACCCCCCAGTTCCCTCTGTGCTTCCCAGCCCCTCTGTGCCTTGCAGATGGCGGGGACGAGGATGACTACGGCTGCAGTGGGGAGGAAGATGTCAGCCAGGTATCTGGAAGGGCTCAGGGTGGGGGGATCCCCAAACCGGGGACACCTCAGGGGGGCCCCTGTAACGCCCTCTCTGCCCTGCAGCTCCAGAAGATGACATCCCTGAGCATTGATGGTGAGTGGGGGGCGTCAGGTGGGCCGGGGTGTCAGGGGGTTTGGGTTTCACCCTCTGATCCCCCTCTCTGCTCTAGACTCACAGCATGGGGGGGACCTGCTGCCCCCCTACCCCTGGCCCAAGGAGGAGCCACCCCCCTTTGCCAGCTGCTGTCCCCCGGGGGGGGCCTTTGGGCCTCCCCCCCCGACACTGCTCCAGGGGGAGGCAGGGGGCACCCACGGGGTCCCGGAGCTGCTCCCCGGCGCCCTCGCTGAGACGGGGCCCCCCCTGGGTCCCCCGGGGCCCTCGTCCACCTGCCCGGTGGCACCGACAGAGCACCTGATCCCTGACCTGCTCGTCAGCCCCCACATGCTGCCACGTGAGCAGGGTCCGGGGCTGGGGCAGTCAGGGGAGTGGCAAGGGCACGTGGTGGCTGGAAGGATTGGGGTGGCCACGGGGTGGTGGGACAGAGGTGGCCGTGAGATGGACGGGAGTGGCCACAGGGCCATGGGATGTCCGTGGGGTGGCTGGATTGGGTCACCGTGGGTACATGGTGGCTGTGGGATGGATGAGGGTGGCCAGGGGGTGGGTGGGGGTGGCCAGCTGACCAGGAGTGGCCCTGAGGTGCTCCCTGGCCCCCACTGACCCCGTGGCCCTCCAGCAGTGACTGACCTGGAGCTGAAGTTCCAGTACCGGGGCCGCCAGGTCTGTGCCCTGACCGTCAGCAACCCCCACGGCTGCCGGCTGTTCCACAGCAACCTGGAGCCCACGCGGGAGCAGGAGGAGCTCTTCGGGCCCCTGACACTGGAGCAGGTGCCCTTCCCTGCTCTGGACGCCATTCCTAACGAGAAGCAGCGCTTCTACACCCACCAGCTGCTGGACGTGCTGGACCGAGGGCTCATCCTGGAGCTCCAAGGCCAGGATCTCTTTGCCCTCCGGCTCTGCCAGTGCAAGGTCTTCTGGACAGGGCCCTGTGCCGCTCCCCGGCCCGGCCCCAACCCCATCCAGAGGGAGACAAGGACCAAGCTCTTCAGCCTTGAGGGCTTCCTCAATGGTCAGAGGGGAAGGGGGGTGTCCCTGTGTCCCTTGAGGGCAGTGGATTGGGATGGAGGGGTCAGCTGGGGTGGGGGACACCAGGCACACGGGCACCTGCTGACATGAGGGGGACAAAGGCATAATGGGGACTCCAGCTGGAACAGTGGGGACACTGTGTAGGATGGGGAGACACCAGGTGGCACATGGGAACCTGGTGGAGTCGGGGGACAGAGCTGGGGTGGGGTTCATCAGCTGGCTCTTGGGGTTGCCCTCAGTTGTTATGGGTGGGGTGGTGGTGGCCCGGGCAGGAGCAAGGCCCCGTCCTGTCCCTCACCTCGGCGTCGGCCCCGCAGGCCTCATCCAGTTCCAGAAGGGGCAGACCCCCACCCCGCCACCCTTTGAGATCTTCCTCTGCTTCGGCGAGGAGTGGCCGGACCAGAAGCCCAAGGAGAAGAAGCTGATCACGGTGCAGGTGAGCAGCTGGGGCCCACGGCTGTCCGGGGGACACGGGTGGATGTCCAGGGGGACACGGGTGGATGTATGGGGGACATGGGCAGCTCTCCTGGGGGATACGGGTGGATGTCCATTGGGACACGGGTGAATGTCCAGGGGAAGCAGGCGAATGTCGGGGGGACATGGGTGGCTGTCCTTGCTCGCGGTGACAGCCCGGGGCCCCTGCAGGTGGTGCCGGTGGCGGCGCGGCTGCTGCTGGAGATGTTCTCCGGGGAGCTGTCCTGGTCAGCCGACAGCATCCCGCTGCAGATCTCGCACCCCGACCTCAAGGACAGGATGGTGGAGCAGTTCAAGGAGCTGCACCAGCTCTGGCAGAGCCACCAGCAGCTGCCGCCGGCGCAGCCCCTGCCCGGCCCCTCCGCAGGGCCCTGGGCGCTGCCCCCCGGGCCCCTGCCGCCCTGAAGGGACATGGGAGCCGGGGTGAGTCACTCCGCGGCTACCTGGGCTGGTGGGGCCGGGGCCCCCAGTGCCATCCTCATCCCAGTCCCTACTCCTGTCCCCAGAGCTGCCAGTGACCAGCACCCAGGGGTGCTCTGCAGGGGAAAGGGACTGTGACCTCCCACCCTGGGGCAGCCGGACCCCCCCCTCCCTGCATTCCCCAAGGATAATCTCCCTGGGGTTTAGGGGGGAAACAGCAGGAAAACAGGGGCTGGGGCCCCCTTGGACCTGCACCCCCAGGGATCGGGGGTACTCAGTGCTGGGAGGGGAAGCACAAAGCAGCCCCAGCCCTTAGAGAACCAGAGGGACCTTGGGAGGTTTTAATTTATTTTTTCAGTTTTTTGATGTTTTTTATTGTCTCGAGATGGCTACACATCCCCGGAGGGAACCGCATGCGCCCGCCCGCCCTGCCCGCACTCGAGCCACCGCCTCCTACCCCAAAATCAAACCAAAGAAAACCCCAAAAAAGGGAAAAAAAAAAAGAAAAAAAACAAACAAGAAAACAAACTAAAAAAAGCAGAACAAAATAAAATATAAATCTCTATTTGCAGAGTCCGTCCCGCCTGTGTCGTCTCTGGGAGTCAGCACCAGGCAGGCCACGGTGGGCTCAGGGGGACAGCGCCTCGGGACCCCCAGACTGAACCCCCATCTTCCTAAACAATTTGTACTGTTTGTTTTTTGTTTGTTTCTTTTCCTTCTTTTTTGTCTCCATTTCACAGAGTTTTTCTACTTCTTTTGCTGCCGGGCGAATCCGAGGGGATCCGTCTGACGCCGGTGCCTGGTGGGGTTGCAGTTGGGTTGGAGGCTGTTCCCGTTGGGCTGTTGCTCGTGGCGGTGGCCGAGCTCCGGGCTGTGAGGCCGCCGGGCAGGCGGGATCCCCGAGCCATCCTCCCGCGGCTCCGGACTCCGGGACGCGCTGGAGCGGGCGAGAGCCCTCGGCTGATTGTGGGACACATTCTTGGGTTGCTGTTTCCTGTCTTCTCCTTAAAGACATTCCTGGGAGGAGGAAGGGAGCGTCAGCCCTTTGTCCCCGATGTCCTGTGGGGTGGGGGATCCCAGAGCCAGGCCCTTACCTGGGAGACAGGTGCCATGTGGAGCCGGAGCTATCGGAACAGGCGGGTGAAGTCCCTCAGAGCCCAGCAGACTTGTTTACATTCCTCAGCACTGCAAGACAAGGGGTGACATCAGGGGGTGACCCCAAGGGGATGTTTGGGACCCAGGGAAGGTGTCCTGCTGAGGGATGGGAGCTGGTAGGCTAGCAGCTCGGCTGGGAGAGATGAAGGGACAATCATCAGGGCAGCAGAATGAGGTGGGCAGACCCTGGGACTGTCCCTGGAGGAGACCTGTGTGCCACCACGGTGGTGGCTGGGTGAGAGGAACCAGCTGCCCCCGTGCACTCGGCCTCTGGGATTTGTCCAAGGACAAGATGGAGGCTGGCAGAGGGAGTTGGTGTTCCCAAAGCAGCCGGTGGCCCAGGGAAGGGACAGGCCCAGGCAGGGCCTGGCAGCTGGAAGCAGTGACTCACGGGGATGAGGAGGTGGCTTGGGAAGGGCCAGCGGCTCTGCAGGGATCGGGCCAGGCAGAAAAACCCGCTGGGTGACGGCAAAGGCTCCGCGTGGCCCCCAGAGCTCCCCATGCAGGCAGGTGGCACATCCAGCAGGATGAACAGCACAGCGCTGGGGCTGGGGGCTGCTGGAGGCCAGCCTGAAGGAGGGAGCTGGTGCCAGCTGGAGGCCCCGGTGCCACTCACCTGGTGACCTGCTTGTGGAAGTCGGTGAGCTGTTTGTGTGTCACCTGGATGGCTCCGCCCGTGGTTTCCTTTGGCAACCCCTTCAGCGAGTTCTCCAGCCAGCGGCAGAATGTCTGTGCCAGGGAAAGGGAGGAACTTGGAATGTGGAGCCCAGCTTGGCTCCTGGGCCCTGCCTTGGCAGAGCTTCGGGGTCCCACGGGTCCATCCCCGCCCTCTGGGGGTCCATCCTGTCCCCTCTGGGGGTCCATCCTGTCCCCTCTGGGGGTCCATCCTGTCCCTCTGGGGGTCCATCCTGTCCCCTCTGGGGGTCCATCCTGTCCCCTCTGGGGGTCCATCCTGTCCCTCTGGGGGTCCATCCTGTCCCCTCTGGGGGTCCATCCTGTCCCTCTGGGGGTCCATCCTGTCCCCTCTGGGGGTCCAACCTGTCCCCTCTGGGGGTCCCTCCCCTCACCGGGCGGTCGATCTGCATGATCTCCCAGAGCACCTCGGCGACATCGGGCAGGGTGTAGGGCGGGAGGCAGAAGCAGCAGGTCTGCAGGAGCTGGTTCACGAGCTGCTGCCCCAGCTGGGTCATCACCTGGTTAATGAGCTCCTTCCGCACTTCGAAGTCCTCCTCGTGCTGTGGGAAGAAGGAGAAGGGGGTGGGCAGGGTGGGGGGACAGGGACACACCGGTCCTGGGGACAGGGATAAGCTCTTTGCTCTGCAGGCAACCCCCAGAGCTTCTCTGCCATCAGAAAACAAGAGTGGCTTGTGGGGACAACAGGACAGGGCTGATGAGGATAATGGGGCTGATGAGGATAATGGGGCTGATGAGGTTTGGAGCAACTCGGGACAGTGGAAGGTGTCCCTGCCCATGGCAGGAAGTGGAACTGGATGGGCTTTGAGGTCTCTTCCCATCCAAACCATTCCATGATTCCATAGTGACATCCCCACAGAGCAAGAGCCTCCTGAGGAACGTCCCCACGTGTCACTCACATCGTTGGCCACACCAGTGTGGATCAGATCCCGCAGGAATTTCATGACGCTGCAGTTGGCGTCCCGGTGGTCCAGGGTGGTGGCAGCGATGGCCCACTGCAGGATGGGGATCATCACCTGGCTGCGCAGGAGGGTGACGGGGCTGCGCTGGATAAACCTGCCCGGGCAGACAGACAGCTCAGGGGCAGGTCCTGCCTGCTCCCTGCCCTGCTGCTCCCATGGGGATGCTCCACGACAGGGGAAGGGAGAAAGGCTGGGTGTCCTGCGCAGGAAGTGGCAGGAGCGCAGTGGCACCTGGCTGCCAGGCGGAAGAGGTCATCCACGGTGTCTGGGTGGTTCTGGAGGCCATTGGGTTGCTCGAGGAGCTGGAAGGTGGGGATGCAGAGAGCCTAGGGAGAACAGGGATCCATCAGCAACTACCTGGGATCACTCCTCAAGCTGCCCTTTCCCGCACGGAACAGGCTGGGGCTGCCCCATCCCTGGAAGTGTCCAAGGACAGGTTGGAGGGGGCTTGGGACAACCTGGGATAGTGGCAGATGTCCCTGCCCATGGATGGGCTTCAAGATTCCTTCTCACTCAAACCAGTTTGAGACTCTATTTAGATTGGATATTAGGAAAAATTCCTCCATGAAAGGGCTTTCTAGCCCTGGCACAGCTGCCCAGGACAGGAGTGGAGTCCCCACCCCTGGAAGGATTCAAAAGCTGTGTGGATGTGGCACTTGGGGACAGGGTCAGTGGTGGCCTTGGCAGTGCTGGGGGATGGTTGGACGTTGTCTGAGGGATTTCCCAACCCGAGGGATGCCGAGCCCCACCTGCAGCATGTCCAGCAGGCCCTGCCGGCAGCCCTCCTCCATGCCGTACTCATCCACCAGGATGCTGCCCAGGTAGAGGAAACAGGAGTGCTGGTGTTCCCGGTACACATTCACCATCTGGGGAGACAGGAACGCTGCACAGGCACTGCCGGACCTGCCCTGACCCCACATCCCTCTGAGCTCAGCCTGCACCAGCTCCCAGCCTGTCCCACACAGGCAGGGACATCCCAATGGACTTGCCCAGGACCTGGGAGCATCTCCGTGCTGAGGCTCCCTGAGCCAGCACAGCTTCTCCACGGAGGCTTCGCCTCTGAGCCTGGCAGGGGCCGAGTGGAGCAGGGAACACCCCGCTCTGGGATTCACGGATCCTTCCCCAGGGAGCTCACCAGGCAGGGTTTCACATGCTCCTCCCAAATCACACATACACACACAGGGGGCTCCACAACCTTCCAGCATTCCCAACCTCTTCCAAAGCCTCTCCTCCCCAAGGGTTTGTGCTGGAATTCCTGAGACTGCCGGGATTCACCGCAGCACTTCCCAGCACCCACAGCCACCCCTGTGACTCTTGTAGCAGCTGATGACCTGAGTGACCCCTGAGCCAGATGGGGTCCCCCCTGGGCCAGTGAGGTCCCCCCTGGGCCAGCAGTGTCCCCGGAGCCCAGCCCCACCTGGGTGACGAGGGGCTGCAGCAGCGCAGCCGAGCCCTTGCCCACGCAGCGCACGGCGAAGCGCAGGCAGCGGCAGCAGCGCTCCACGATCCGGTTGTCGGCACTGTGCTTGTTCAGGGTCTCCGACAGCACCGGCCAGATCTGGGCACCGACAGGTAGGGAGGGTCACATCTGACCCTGGGACACCCCCCGCTCCCTCCTGCTTCCCAAAACACCCAGATCCTGGCTTGGGATGGCAGATGGGGGAGGAAAGCTTTCTGGAGGAGCCTGGAGTAGCTCATCCCCTCTGGTGCAGCGTGGCAAATGGGACACGGGCCAGGAAATCAAACACCTGGGACATTCCCAGAGCCAGGGCCCCTTCCAGAGGGTTGAAGCCTTAAACTTCCCTCTCCACACCCCAATCTCGGATTCCAGGAGGGACAGGAGGGTGGTCCACAGCTTCCCTCCCACGCAGCCCTGGGCAGACACATGGATCCACTGGCAGCCAGGGACTGGGACTCTGTACAACATCCCAGGTACCCCCACACCTGGAAACCCCCACCCCACAACCTCCCACCAGAACCCTCTCCCCAATTCCCAGCCCTTTCCCACACACCTCCTGAATGACTTTTTGGCACGGGTGGACCTGGCCGTTCTCAACAATGGGGTTGGTGTGTCTGTGGGAACAGCCAAAGGTTAAGGGGTCTGGGATTAAAGCCAAGGAAAAGGGCTGGAGCTGTAGGAAGTGGACCAGGAACTGGCTTGGGGGGCACCTCAGGAGCTGGAACCTGGGGAAGCAGAGACTTCCAGCCCATTCCCCAAGGGCTGGGAAGGAGGCAGTGCAGGCTCAGGCTCTGGGGGAGCAGCTCCTTCCTCACCTGAAGATGACGGCAAGTCGATCCAGGGGCACTGTAGGGTCTGAGGAGAGGCCATTGCTTGGCTCCTGGGAAAGCAGCTGGAAAACAAGGGAAAAGGATAGGATTTCAGGAGCACAGGTAGCCTGGAAAGACACTGCCTGGACACTGACCCCACCAGCAGCACCTCTGCACCTCCTCAGGAGGAACAGGGAAGGGCTCAGCCACAGATGTGTCCTGTGTGGGTGCTGGGCTCTGCCCCCATGGAACAAGTGACAGGATGAGAGCCTCAAGCTGTGCCAAGGGAGGCTCAGGATGGATATCGGGGAAATTCTTCCCGGCTTTGGCACGGCTGCCCAGGGCAGGGGCGGAGTCCCCATCCGTAAAGGGATTTAAAAGCCATGTGGATGTGGCTCCTGGGGACATGGGCAGTGGTGGCCTTGGCAGTGCTGGGAAACAGTTGGACTCAAGGGGCTCCAGAGGCTTCTCCAACCCAAACAATTCCATTACTCTGGGATACACCCCTGGCTCTGAGGACACAGTTGCTGTAGCTGGGCCGGGGCCTGGCCACTGTCCCCACTGTCCCCTCCCAGCTGCTGTCCCCTCCATCCAGACGCACCTTCTTGAGCGCCAGCACCTGCACGGCACAGAGCTCGCTCAGGCACTCCGAGATCTTCTCCAGGGGCAGCCGGGCCAGCACCAGCGCCGTCCCTGCAAGGACACACACGGCTCAGGAGCAGGGATGCAGCACAGGAGGGCAGAGGGGCAGTGGCATTCCCAGATGGAATGGCTGCAGGACAAGGCTGGGGCCCAGGAGAGTCTCCCCAGGGCTCTCGTTGAACCAGACACTTCAAGTCCCAGCAAGGAGGGATGCTGGCTTGAGGGACAGGGACAGGCCAACAGATGCCACAAGCATATCTGGGCCCTGCATGTGTTCCCAGTGTCCCCATCCCAGCCCAGGTGCACCATGAGATCCCGGGAAGCTCCAGTGAAGGCACTTCAGGCCTCCCAGCCATGGAACACACAGAGCACTGAGCTGCTCCCACTCCCACAGCAGCAGCCACATGGCTCAGCTCTAGCACAGCCCAGCTCTAACTGTGGTGCCAACCACCCTGGGAGAAAACCTCCCTGGCTCAGGAATTCCTGACTTGTCCCAAGGGAGGAAGAGAAAACCCTCTGGCAGGGAGAGGAGCAGCTCGGCCGGTGCTGGGGCATCCAGTGAACAAGAGGAGTTTTGTCTCCCATGGCAGCACACGACAGCAGGGAAGGCTCCTTGGCTCTGGGAGTACATGCTCCAGCAGCACTGGAATTCATTGGAAATCTTTTAAGGCACAAGCCCATGGTTGAAAAGGCTCATGCTGCCCAATAGTCCAGTAAGATATTAACACTCCGAGTCCAAACTGGAGTTAAAAATCTCCATTCTTGAGACCAAACTCCCTAAAAAGACCAATACTCATAAATTTCTACCCTGTGTCCAGCAGGTGATTCCCAGAGTTTGGATGGAGCAGTCCCCCACTGCCAACCTGGCTCTCAACATTTCCCACATGTTCTTCCCACGTATCCAGCCCAGGACAATCCCCGAGCTCTCTCTCAGGGATGGGGACAGTTACCAATCCAGGATTTATTTCTGCCTCCAGCCCCAAGGGAACTCCTGAGGATACTCCTGCATGTGGAATGGGATTCGCAGCACCTCAGGGTGAGGATGGGGCTCAGCACTCTGGGGAGCAACTCCCAGCAGTTCCCATAGATGCCCAAGCAGATCCCACAGACAAACCTCCCAGACCCCACAGATACCCACCCTTGAGCAGCCCCACGGCGGCCTCGGGCGACAGCGCGAAGGAGTCGAGGGCGCGGGCGATCTCCAGCAGCCCCGAGAAGTGCTGGGCCATGTGGTCCCGGCACACAGAGCAGATGTTGTGGATGGCCTTGGCCGCAGCCGACGCCAGGCGCCGGTCACAGAGCCCCTTCATCAGGTAGCCCAGCACAGGATCTGCGGAGAGAGGGGGTCAGGGGGCGGCGGGCGCGGTGGGGCCGCGGGGCCGCGGGACTCACCCAGGAATTGCGGGTTCCTGTCCACCACCTCGCTCATCTCGCCCACCAGCTCGATGCTGGTGTAGCGCACGGCCGTGTGCACCGACTCGGGCAGCCGCACCACGCCCTCCAGCACTTCCACCAGCGTCGGGTTGTTCTCCCTGCGGGACAGGCTCGGCTCAGCGCCCGGAGCAGCGCCCGGGCTGCCAGGAGCTGCGGGAGCCGGGGTCCGGACCCACCGCCAGGGGGACACTGAACGCGCGTCCCGTGCACTGCCAGGGCAACATCAGAACCGGGGGGTTCTTATCTGGGAACGGCCTGCTCTGGTGTGGGAGGGGGTGATGGGGCAGTCACGGGCCAGAGCCCCGTGGGACAGGCTGCTGGGGGCAGAGTTCCCAGTGCTTCAAGACAGCACTCCCGGGAACCAGACACTGGAAAAACAAGCAGGAGCAGCCTCAACACAGATAACAGGAGCTGGTGATGTGAAGGGACTGAGGTGACTCCTCCAGGTGCCTGGGGAGCAGGGGGATAGGATTCCCAGCCTCACAAGGAAGGGAGGGATGGTGTCACCAGCTTCCTTGGGAAAACGAGCAACAGCACTTGCAGCCTCCTAGGGGAGAGGGATAGGGATCACAGCATCCCAGGGGTGGGAGGGACAGCATTCTAAGCCCAGGGAAGGTCAGCTGGGCTGTTCCACTGCTGGCAGTGCACAGGACTTGCTGAGGGCTCACCATCCTGGGTGTCACCTGTCCAAGCTTCCACTGTCAGTAACATAGGAGGAAACACACTTTCAGTGATTTAACCTTCCCTAAAGATACCTAGGAAAACTCCACCTGGATGTGGAAGGATCCCCAGTGAATGGTTTGGGTGAGAATGGACCTCAAAGCCCCTCCAGTGTCACCCTTGCCATGGGCAGGGACACTTCCACTGTTGCAAGCCCGGTCCAACCTGGCCTTGGACACTGCCAGAGATGGGAATGCCCTTGGGATATCTATGGTGTCTGTGTCACACAGAGGCAGCCCTGGCCCCCCAGTCCCCTGGACACGAGCAGGACTCACTGGTCGACGCTCTTGGCGATGGAGGCCATGATGAAGAGCACAGCTTCCGTCACCTCCCAGGGCGGGTTCCCATCTTTGAGCGTCGCGTAGAGCTGCAGGAGGGGACGGTCACCAAGGGGCCACGAGCCCCCATCACCAACCCTGCCCCCAAGGCCCTGTGCCTGATCCCTCCCATCCCCAAACTCCCACCCCTCACCAATCTCACCTGCCCCAGCTGTGGGCCTGCAGAAACCCCACAAGCCACCCTGACATTGTGGGACCACAGTGGCTTTCCCCAAAATGTCAGAAACCTGCTGCTCCCACATCTCCTGCTGTTCCCACACCTGCTCTCCCAGAACTGCTCCCACCACACACTTCCTCATGTGACCTCCTCCATTCCCAAAGGCCACCAGGGCTGGGTGACCTCCCTTGGCATTTGCCTGCACTTCACTGCACTCCCACAAACCCACCTGAGCAAAACACTCCACTGAGCCCACCAGGAAGATCAGGTCTTTCACCAGGTCTGAGACACGCATCCGGAACTCCCCAAAGTCATCAGTCTCCTCTGGGACACCCTCCTGAGGGAGAGGAGGGACAGCACAAGGGCAGCTCAGGGGAATTCAGGTTCCCATTTAGGCACAGCCAGGGGAACACCAGTGATTCTGTTTTAAGGAGATCCAGCAATCCTGCCCTCCCAGGCCAGGCTGCTGGAGGGACTGGAGAGCTGTCCCAAGGACACATGACCAGCCTGAGCACACACTGTATCCTGCTCCAACAAAAGGAAGGGATGGGAAACAAGGGGATGAGGAGGGGAGGAGAGAATAAAATATCCCACACTGCACAGAAGAAGCAAAAAAACTGCCTCAAGCAGAGACAACACAGGCCTCCAAGGGGACACACACATGCCACTGCCCTGGCTGTTCCACAGGGACACACACATGCCACTGCTCTGGCTGTTCCACAGGGACACACACATGCCACTGCTCTGGCTGTTCCACAGGGACACACACATGCCACTGCTCTGGCTGTTCCACAGGGACACACACATGCCACTGCTCTGGCTGTTCCACAGGGACACACACATGCCACTGCTCTGGCTGTTCCACAGGGACACACACATGCCACTGCTCTGGCTGTTCCACAGGGACACACACATGCCACTGCTCTGGCTGTTCCACAGGGACACACACATGCCACTGCTCTGGCTGTTCCACAGGGACACACACATGCCACTGCTCTGGCTGTTCCACAGGGACACACACATGCCACTGCTCTGGCTGTTCCACAGGGACACACACATGCCACTGCTCTGGCTGTTCCACAGGGACACACACATGCCACTGCTCTGGCTGTTCCACAGGGACACACACATGCCACTGCTCTGGCTGTTCCACAGGGACACACACATGCCACTGCTCTGGCTGTTCCACAGGGACACACACATGCCACTGCTCTGGCTGTTCCACAGGGACCTTACGTGGTCAGAGTCGAGCTGGCAGTGCCGGGCCAGTGCATGGAGCAGGCGCTGGATGTAGGCTTTGAAGATGCTGTGGATCACAGCGTCGTCTGTCTTGTACAGGTGCTCCCCCAGTCTATACCAGAAGTTAAATGAAATTTCTACCACCTGTTTGGAAAGAAAAATTCAGCATTTTGTTACCAGCAGAACATTTTTTCCACTCTGTCAGTGGTCTCTATGGAGAACCAGAAGCCTGCTCTGGGTGCCAGCAGCACTGATCTGTTGGAGCTGCTGTGTGACAGGGGTGACACCAGTACCAGGCCTCCCAGATCCAGCAATTTCTCTGCCTGTCACTTAATAAAGGGCTTGGGACCCCCCAGTGACCCCCAGACCTGCCCCAGCCCTTGGCAGCCAAAGCCTCTCCTGCCCAGAACCACCCCAGAGTCGTGCCTGGGGCTCTGGGAGCAGCCCGGGCTGGAAGTGGATGCAGCCCCTTTGTGGTGAGTTATTTCTTGTGTGGTTATTGCACAAAAACCATGAGTGTGGATTTGGTCAGGAGCAGCTGCAGAGCTTCAGGTCCCCCTCAGCACAGATGGCACAGGATGAGATCGTGGCCAAGGAAAACTGAGCTTAACAGAAGGGAAGAAAAGGGTCCCAGGTCCCCCAGGGAGAGTGTGGGGTCTGCTGGACCACAGCCACTCTGCACCTCCTACAGCAAACCAGCCAGGCAGCAGCTTCTATCCACTGAACACAGGCAGGGATCAGCTACTGGCACTTAATCAACAGTTTAGGAAAAGTATAAAGAATTAAAGGATAAAAAGAGACTGAAACAATAACAAGTTTTGCTCCTAAGGCAGGTGGGCGGGAGCTTTCACATGAACCAGCATTTCAGTCACTCACAGGGCAAAACTCCCAGAAACCACAAATCCCCACTGATTTCAAATTTAACATCTGGGAAAGCAGTAACAGGGGTTCCAGAACTGTGCTGGCAACCCCAGACTTCCAGGACACCCAGAAGGAAATGAGAAGCCAGATTCCTGCTCACGAGTGCAGAGCAGGAACTCCAGAGCCAGCAGCTCACAGGGACCGTGTGGCACCAGCAGGGCAAGTTCCTCTGGCCTGCCCGGGCTCAGGGGCTCAGGGGCAGGGCTGGGGCGCGGCTGCCCCGCTCACCTCGTACTGCGGGTGCCCCGCGCAGATGAGCAGCAGCTCCAGCGTGCGCAGGTCGCCCAGGCCCTGGCCCGGCGTGCACACGATCTTGTCCAGGAAGGTCTCGCACAGCTCGGTGAACACACGGCAGTAGTTGAGCACCCTGCAGAGGGACAAGGGTCAGATCAGCCTCACGGGCTTTACCCCAGTGTGGGGCAGGGCTGGGCCAAAATGTGCCCAGAGCCTCGGCCAGAGTGAGAAACCCCAACTTCTGCTTTGTCAGCAGCTGGGACATGCTTCAGCAGGGGAAGTGGGTGCAAACTGGGTTCCAATAAACAAATCTGCTGAAACACTGCTCTCAAACTTCTCCAAAAGCCCAGCACCAGGTGTGAGGGCACAGTTCCAGCCCAGCCCCTGGCCCCAGGCTTCTCCATGTCTCTCTTGCAGTGAGGGGCCCAGACCTGCCCCCGTCTTCTGGGTGTGACCCCATGAGTGCCCAGCACAGGGACGGGCACTGTCCAGCCCCAGTGCCCCCAGCACTGCTGATGCTCCTGGCACTGGTATCTCCATTTGGAGGCTGACACGGCACCAGTTGGGTCAGCACTGTCCTGCCTGTCCTCCCTGGCCACCGCGCAGATCCCTGCCCCTCACTTGTCCAGGTCCTCCCGTGCCACAGCCATGTGATAGGCACTCTCGAGGGTGAGCACGCCCTGGAAGAGCTGCAGGGCCAGGGGCAGGTTGGTCTCCACGTTCTCGATGGCATAGAGGGCTGAGCACACACAGTCCGATGCAGCCTCATGCAGGTTGGACGAGGTCTTGTCCTGTTGCTGCAAGGCACAAAAGCCCAGCAATTATCAAAGAATCACAGAATCTCCTGAGCTGGAAGGGCCCACAGGGATCAGGGATCCAGCCCCTGGCCCTGCACAGACCCCCCAACAATCCCAGCTGGGCATCCCTGGCAGTGGTGTCCAAACGCTCTGGGAGCTCTGGGGCCGTGCCCATTCCCTGGGGAGCCTGGGCAGTGCCAGCACCTCTGGGGAGAACCTTTCCTGCTCTCCATCCTATCCCTCCTCTGGCACAGCTCCAGCCGTTCCCTGGCTTCTGTCCCTGCTCACCAGAGCAGATATGGGAGCTGTCCCTCCGCTGCCCCCACTGTATCATGCAATCAGTAATGAAACCACCAGGTTTTTGCTCTTGTTCCCACAATGACTGGGAATCATTTTGATATTTGAGATCTATTCCAACTCAAAAAATCCTATGGAAACACTTTGTAGAGGTCCTGCACAGCCACAGCCCTCACTGGCTTCACAACCTGATTCCCTGGACACTCCGGGTCAAACTGACCCTTTCCCAAGGGACCCTGGCAGCTTCCCTGGCAAGCAGAGGAGGGAAAACACCATCTGGAATCCAGGGCAGCTCAGAGGGAAGGAAACCACCAAGCTGCTCATCACCTAGCTGGACAGAGTCATTGCTCCTACTGGGAGGAGAGGCGGGAACTGGGGTGTCCTTGGTGGGGATGGAGACAAGGTTTCTCACAAGTATTTGTGGAATATTGACCAGGGATGGTCTGGGGGTCAGTGGGACACACTGACCAGGGATGGTCTGGGGGTCAGTGGGACACACTGACCAGGGATGGTCTGGGGGGGTCAGTGAAATCCATGGGTGGTGACAAAGTGAGGGGGATTTACAGGGAAGGAGACAGGATGTACAGAGAACCAGGAGAGAGCAAGCAGGGAGGAAACAAAGGACCAGAGACTCTGTGAGTCCTACTGAATGACATCTCAATGCATTTGGGAAACAATTCCACTGGAGGGAGAAGGGGAAGAAGGAAAAATACCCCATTAAAAATGCCATTAACCACTAAATAGGCTGGTGAGCCCCACAGCCTGTCCTGGGAGCAGCTCCATTTGTAGCAGGATCCCACATGGATATCTATCTTAGGAACCCTCATCTGCATTTGTTATTGATTGAATCATACAAGTGAAGGATCCTGTGGGAGAGAGGGAGGAGGGACAGACAATCCCTGCAGCAGAAACTTCCATCCTCCAGGAATTCCTCCCTCTGGCTCCACTCCCTGCCTGCCCTGGCTCACATTCACAGGATTCTCCACACCTCCAGCTCCCCCACACCAAGCTGGACAAACACTCCAACACCTCCAGGAGATGATTTCCAAGGAGAAAGTGTCAGAAAAGGAATACTACTTTATTGACAATCTGGGAAGAAACCAAAATAACCTCAAACCACCTGATTTGATCATCAAACCCCACAGAGGCTTCCAATGCCCAGCCACGAGGATGACAAACCACACCTGGCACTCTCTGGGTGTGACAAACCTCACCTGGCACCCAGCAACCCCTGGTTGTGAAAAACTTCACCTGGCAGCCTCTGGGTGTGACAAACCTCCCCTGGCACCCCCAGGTGTGACAAACCTCCCCTGGCAGCCCCTGAGTGTGACAAACCTCCCCTGGCACCCCCAGGTGTGACAAACCTCCCCTGGCAGCCCCTGGGTGTGACAAACCTCACCTGGCAGCCCCTGGGCAGTGGCACTTCCCTGCCTGCACTTCCCAGCAGAGGGACTGCCTGCTGCATGGTGCTGATCCTGGCCCAGAGGGAACCAGAATCCCTGCTTGACACAGGAGGGATGAACCCCCTGCTCCTGCTGGGATCCCTTAGTGCCTCCACCCCGGAACCCCCCTACCTGCTGGGAAGCACTCACCAGCACCTCGAAGAGGAGGGACAGCAGCTTGCTGTTGGCCATGAAGGTGCTGTCCAGGACACCCAGGTTGAACCAGCTGCCCAGGCACCGGAAGATTTTGATGAGCATCTTCTCCTCATTGCCTGCCTTCTCCACACACGTCACCTGCGGGGACGCGGCACAGCCTGTCAGGATCTGACTCCAGAGGGAGATCCATGACAAATAACCAATGACATCCTCTGGAGTCCACATGAGAACATTCCAGAGCAGGCTACTCCCGACATCCCCACCATCAACAGCCCAGCAATTAGTGAGAGGGAGGGACAGAGCCCAGAGCCTCTCCATCAGCTCCAGCTGCTGTCATAGGAGCAGGGAGAGCAGCTGCAGTGCCTCCCTCATTCCCACTCCTGCAGGATCCCACAGCCATCAGGGGTGTTCATACCTGACAAACCCCAGTTTAATCCTTCTCCCCACAAACCACCTGTGCAGAGAGAAGCTGGTGCTGAGAGCGAGACCTGTCCAAAAGGCCATTCCAAACACACCATCCCAGTGTCCAAGCCAGGATGTGCCATATGTAGGACAGCAGCAGCTCATTCCCAGCCCTGGCCATCACTCCAGCTGCAGCCCAGCACCCAGCAGAGCCCTGCCCAAAGCCTTGGCCCCAACAGGCACAGGGAAAGGGGGAAGAGGTGGATAGATAGGACATGGAGAAAGATCCCAGACCCCCCAAACCGGCACCCTTGCAGAAGGGCTTCCAGAGATTCTCTCCTCACTTGACACTTCAGTTCTAAAGGCAGAATGTTGGACCTCATCACAGTCCCTGGAGTCTTGCTTTAACCCCCCCCATTTTGTAACTGAAAATGTGAATTTGGCATTTAAATCCCACACAGGAAATATAAATTTGGCTTTTCAGGTGGCCATGCTGGCACCAACAGGGAAAGCTCCAGGCAGGTGCAGAGGGAGCAGGAATGTGCAGGGACAGGAACAGGGTGATCCTGTGTCAGCTCTGAGCGGCTGCGGGCACCAGAGCGAGGTGATACTGCCTGCGTCCCCAGCCAGGATCTCCCAGGTGCCCCTGGAAAAGCTGGGGCTGGCTGGGCAGGGTGGCCCTGGATGGGGACTTGAGGAAGGTGAAGGAATTTCAGAGTAAGCAAGGACTTGCTCAGACAACCTATCCCAGGAACAGGGGGAGCTGGGCTGCCCTGACAGCTGCAGTGGCAGTGGAAGGGAACTCTGCTGGGATAAACATGGAATGGGGATAGAGGCTTCTCCAGAAACACCTGAGCTGCTGAGCAGAGGATGCAGCTCAGATCCATCTCCTGATACAGAATAAGGGGAAGCAGCCTCGAGTTGTGCCAGGGGAGGCTCAGGTTGGATACTGGAAAAATTCCTTCATGTAAAGGGCTGCCCATCCTGGCACAGCTGCCCAGGGCAGGGGTGGAGTCCCCACCCCTGGAGGGATTTCAAAGCCACGTGGATGTGGCATTTGGGGACATGGTCAGTTGTGGCCTTGGCAGTGCTGGGGCATGGTTGGACTTGTGGGCTCTGGGGGCTTTTCCAGTCCAAACAATGCCGTGAGGCGGGCTGGGCACAGTGGGGCAGAGCCCACCTGCCAGGCCCAGCCCCGCTCACCAGCAGTGACACCACGGTGCTGGAGTAGTAGGCCAGGTCCTCGATGATCTCGGTGCGGCGGTTGGCGCCGATGCGCAGCGAGCGGCTGTGCACCTCCTCCGGCAGCACCGTCAGGATCTCCAGCAGGAAGGGCAGCGACGTCACGTCATTGCTGTACCTGCAGCACAGCCAGAGGGACAGGGGACACCTCAGCACTGGGGAACAGCACTGAGAGGGGGGGAGGGGCATCCCGGACCACGGCAGGGCGTGGGACTGGCTGGGCTTTAGGGCCCCTTCCCAAGCCCAAGCATCCCACAATTCCATGGATTCGGCAACAGTCCTGCCTCAGGGACAGGCAGTGTCCAGCCACAGCCCTGCCAAGAGCAGCCTCCAGGATGGCTCAGCCTAGGGATTTCCAGCAGAGCAATGAGAGAAGCTTTCCCAGCCCATGAGCTCCGGGAGTCCAGGTGCCACTGCTCGGACAAATCCCACCCCCTCCAGCTGCCAGTGGACACATGGCAGCCCCAGGGGCTGTTGCTGTCACTGTGCAGCAGCGTGTGGCATCCCATGGGGACATCTGGGGTCACACAAACAGTGACCAGCTCCAGCCTCACCTCTCCATTCCACAGCACACATAGAGCTGAGGGAAGAGGGATCATCCCTAACAAAACAGGGATAAGGAAAAGCGCTGAGTGCTGGGCTGTGAACAGGCAGCCCCTGCTGCCACCACCCAGGGCACCTGAAATCAGCGACCACAGCAGGAAAGCTTCCCTCTCCTGCACCACACGGGATCTCCTGCCTGACACAGCCCAGAGGCAGGAACAGTCACTCACTTCTCCACCAGGGTCTGCACACAGCCCTTCCACGAAGCCATCTGCAGGGCCAGGTCAGCTATTGCCAAAGCGAGCTGGAAGGGAACGGGAAAACACAGGGATCAGTGTAGGGAGTGCTGGGATGTGCCCAGGAGACAGGGCTGGCAGGCAGCTCTGGAATCCACCCTTAACATTCCTGCCAGCAGGTAACTTGGGAATCATTCCCAACACCGCCCACAGGCAGGGAATTCCAGGATCCATCTCCACCAGCCCTGTCTGTGAACAATCCCTGCGGTGAACTGCAGAACACTGGCTGCCCCCAGGGGTGACATTCCCTGCCACAGCATTCAGGGGCTGGGGGAGCAACCTAGCCTCAGCCTGGGGGTGTCAGGCCCCCCAGTGCCACAGGAACATATGGGAATGGGAATGAAGGGTGCAGAGAAATCCCCCTGAACACCCAGGGCACTGCTAGGTTTGGTTTCCATGGCAGAGCACAGGGAAAACCTCTGCTCCTCCTCTCCAAACAGCAAATGAGGATGAAAGGAACTGAGGGATGAAGGAGGGAAAACAATCTTGTGCCACGCTGGGAGCAGCCCCATCCCTCCCCTGCCATCACCCACCTGTGTGACAATGACCGGGGACAGGTCCTTCAAGTTCTGGATGTGGGACAGCAGAGAGTCCCGGAGTGAGGCGTGGGAATCCGTGGGGAGTTCATAGAATGAAGTTTGGATCTTCATCTTCATGGTCTGTGCTGCAAAGTAGCAGGACTCCACATCCTGGTGGATCTGCAGCAGCTGGTCTGAGATCTCCCAGGCATGGACCTGTGGGGAGGCCACGGCGTGGTCAGTGGGCAGGGCCAACGTGGCACTGAGGAGCTGAGGGGTCAGGAACTGCAGACAGTCTAAATTCCCCAATGGAAAAATGCAGCCCTGTCCTGCCAGAGTGAGTCCAGAGGAGGCCCCGGAGCTGCTCTGGGGCTGGAGCCCCTCAGTTCCCAGGGATCCAGGCTGGGAGAGCTGGGAATGCTCACCTGGAGAGGAGAAGGATCCAGGGAGAGCTCAGAGCCCCTGCCAGGCCTAAAGGGGCTCCAGGAGAGCTGGAGAGGGACTGGGACAGGGATGGAGGGACAGGAGCCAGGGAATGGCTCCCAGTGGCACAGGGCAGGGCTGGATGGGATCTTGGGAATTGGGAATTCCTGGCTGGGCTGGAATTGCCAGAGCAGCTGTGGCTGCCCCTGGATCCCTGGCAGTGCCCCAGGCCAGGCTGGAGCTTGGGGCTGGGAGCACCTGGGACAGTGGGAGGTGTCCCTGACATGGCAGGGCTGGCACTGGAGGGGCTCTGGCTCCCTTCCCACCTTCCCACCCAACCCATCCCAGGATTCCCCAAACAGCCCTGGCTGCAGAGCCCACACCGTGCTGCCATCCCAGCTCGGGCTGGGGGCTGGGAAGGTGCTGGCACTGAGACACCCAGCCTAGGAGCCAGAGGGACAGAGCAGCCTCACAGCAGACCTCACGTGGGCAGAGACCCCACAGTCCCTTCGGGAGAGCAGATCCCACAGGATCTGATGCCCTACCCTTGCAGGAAAGGGCTTTTCTGGGCTAAGTGGGGTCTCACACGGAAACAAACACGGAGAGAGCCCAGCAAGGGACAGGTGGCAGGAAGAGTTGGATAAAGGTCTCCCCAGACCAAAATCACGATATGGAATCCCAGGACTGAGGAAACCAGGCCTATCTGAGGGCCCACAGCAGGACTCCAGAGCACAACATGGATGTGCCCAAGAGCTGGAGAAGAGCCAGGCAGGAGCCCACGGCCTTGGGGAGCCCCAGCTGATGCCAGGCTGCTCTGAACCCAAAGGCTCAGTCCTGACTGTGGGACTGGGGCACTGCTGAGCCAAGGAAACACCAGACAGACTCCAGGCTGGGCTGGGGCATGGGAACAGACTGTCACTGAATCCCAGAGTCACTGAGGTTGGAAAAGACCTTCAAAACCATTGAGTCCAATGTGTGCCTGACCTCCACCCTTTCTCCAGCCCAGAGCACTGAGGCCCACATCCAGTCCCTCCTTGGATACCTCCAGGGATGGGAACCCCAAACCTCCCTGGCCAGCATGGTTAAAAATCCCAAATCCAGCTGATGCAGAAACCTGGGAACAAAACTTGAGCCAATTCCATGAGCTTTTCAGGCCTTGTCTCTGACAGCCTTTGGGCCACAGGACTTCTCTGAGCTCAATCCAGAATGAAATAAAACCTCTGCATCCCTAAAACACATCTCTGGTCCTCATTCCAGCCTCCCTAATGAAGGCAATTCCATCACAAGTGATAGCCAGTCACTCCAACAGCCAAACAGCTCTTTGTGATAAACCACTGTCTGCCCAGCCTCGCTTCCAGCTGCATTCCAGCCTGGAAGAAAAAATAATCCCCTTTCCAAATCTCTCCCCCAGGCAGGGCAGTGGTGCCCAGAGGCTCCACCCCCACCAGTGCTCCACACCCAAATCCTGGGCCAAGGCTCCCAGGGCTCTCCAGCATTCCACAGGGGAACAAGGGGCCAACACCAGGCAGCATCAGCATGATCCAGGCTGATTCCCAGGAAAACCCAGTCTCCTGCACATGGAAAAGGAAAACATTATAGTTGGCAATAGCCCCTAGATCAGGGGCTAGTTCCTGATCTCACTCCCAGAATTTCTGCTAGAAGCTCTTTCCACAGCCCCTGTAGCCTGGAATGCAGCTGGAGCCAACTGCAGAACCCAAAGGGCCCAGACAAGCTGGGACCCTCGGCACCTCACGTGCTCCCCTCTCCTCTCCCTTCCTCCTTTCCACAGAATCCTCTGAGCTGGAAACCCCCAAGCCCACTGAGTCCAACAGGTGCCAAAGCCACCACTGCCCCATGTCCCCATGTCCCCAGGTGCCACATCCCCACGGCTCCTCAGTCCTTCCAGGTGGATCCATCCCTGCCACAGCCAGGCGGGAGCAGCTTCCCATGGGACACAGCACTTTTTCCCCAGGGAATGCTGTCCATCACCACTACTGACCAGAGCATGGTCAAGGAGAGCCTTCCAGAGCTTTCAGACAAGCTCCTTTGCTGTTTCCAGGCTCTGATCCTCCTTTCCCAGCTGCCTCCATGACAGGTGCTGTTCCATGGTCAGTAACTCCAGTATTTCCAGCTAATTCTGGTGTAAATTACTCTAACAGGGACTGAGAAAAACCCAGAGGTATTGCTGTCATAAACGTCTCCCCTGGATTTATTATCCTCACAGGAAATTCCCAAGCTGGGAATAAATAAAAAGTTAAAATCAACACCTACAACAGCCAGAATCCCACCAAACCCTCTCATTAAACTCTTCCTCCCCTCAATCCACAGGCTGGTAATTCCCAGTTTGGATGGACACAGTGGCAGACACAGGAGATCCTCCCAAACCCGCCAACCCCAAGGCACACAGATAATCCATATGGGAGCCCAACTCAGCAAAGAGCACAATTATTAATGGGCTGTGAGCACCAATGACCTCAGAAGCTGTTTCTATGCATGAAGCTCCTCATGGCACATTCAGGAATTCTATAAAGCCAGAGGATTTCCTTCCCGGAAAGCACTTCCTGAACTCCCACTAAAATCCAAACCAACCTCCACTCAATGCACACCAAAATCCCAATGCTCAGCTCACAGCCCTGGATCTGCACGGAACATTCTCCCACGGCTCTGCTCCAGACACCAGGGATGCAGAGCAACTCCAGTCATGAAGCTTGGAAAGCCAGGACAATCTCCACACCAGGTTACAGCTCCTCTGCCTTAGGAAACCCCAGCTGTCTGGAATCAGCTTTCACAAAATTCCCAGCACACAACTGGTTGAGAGATCCTCAAATTCTGGGATTTAGGTCAACTTGCACCTTCGGCTGAGTTCTCCAGTGCTGTGCAAGCTCAGAGCTGCTCCGCCACGTCCGGCCCCATTTCCCAGGAATAACCGGCAGGAAAGGCGAGAACGAGGCTGTTGGGGGAGCTGATGGAAAAACCTGAGCTCCCAGTGCCCTCCAGACCAAACCTGAATCCCACGTCCTGCCTGAGATCCCAGGGATGGGAACTGTAGGGATCTCACTCAGGTTTGGGGGTCCCCAGTGCCAAACCTGAACCTCCACAGAGCGACCCAGGCACCCAAACCCACTTTAGGATTTGCCTTCTCATCCCCACAATGGCTCCGACCACTCTGGCAAACAGGGGAGTTCAGCATCCCTGGCAGTGCCCCAGGCCAGGCTGGAGCTTGGGTCTGGGAGCACCTGGGACAGTGGGAGGTGTCCCTGCCATGGTGGCACTGGAGGGGCTCTGGGTCCCTTCCCACCCAAACCATGCCAGGATTCTGTGATTACAACTTCAGAAAGGCAAAAAACAGCGGGAACCCAACCCTGAGAGCTCATCCCAGCAGAGGCCAACAGGACAGAACTGAGCGCTCTGCAAGGGGCTCAGACTGCCCAGGGATGTCACAGGTGGCACTGCAGGGACACTGTCTGGCACAGATGAGGATCCAAGCACACATCCCTTGGGGAGTCAATCCCAGCGCCTCCATGCAGTCCAGGGCACGGGGAGGCCGGAGGGACAGACCCTGAGCACCCAGCCAGGGCCACCAATGCCACAGCAACTGCCAAGCTGTGGCCTGTCCCACCAGCGTCACCGTGGCCCCTGAGCCAAAAAGATCCCACTGGAGGATCCCAACCCCTCAGCCCATGCCAGGACAGCTCCTGCTGTGGAGCAGCTCCTCCCTCCTCACTACCCCACGGCCAGGGCTGGAATAACCCAGCAGCTCCGAGCAGAGGAAGATGCTGGACGGAACCAGGCTGGGCCTGGAACACCTGGAAAGTAACTGGGATTCCTTCTGAGACCAGCACATAAACCTCAGAGAGGACCAGGGTGAATAAGCACAATAAGAGGGGAGAAGCAGGAATGCTGCTGACCCACAGCTGAGCTGCGTTATTGTTATAATAATAAAGTTTTGTTATTATCATTATTGCTGTTATTACCAGTACTTTTATATAAAAACAACCCAGGGAAAAGCCCAGAGAAACTGGAACAGAGATCCCAGCCCTGCAGAGGGTCAGAGTGCTTGGGAATACAAATTAATCCCCAAAAGCCCAAAGTTTCCTGGGAATGGGGCAACCTGACCCTTTATCCAACAGGAATCCTTGGGGGTCTCACCCAGGCAACCCCCATCCCTACTGGGTGACCCCAGATTTGGGGGTCCCTGGGACAGGAATTTTGGGGGTCTCATTCAGGTTCAGGGGACCCAGGGACACGAACCATTCCTGAAATGTAAATGTCCCTCATCCAGCTGCCCAGAGATCTCTGTTCTAGCAAAGCCCCTCCCCAGGGGGAAATGGGGGGAGGAGCTCCCAGAGTACCCCCAGACCCAGCTATGGATGTTCCCTTGGGAACACTGAAGGGAACTTAGGGGAAATAACAGGGAAAACATAAGTTTGTGGGAACAAAGAGTCACAAGATTGGCCAAAGGGTGGGAAGGGGATGGAGCTGAAGCTGCTCCGGTGGGAGCTGAGCAGAAGCTGGGACACACAGAGCAGGGAGGGGTCGGGACACAGCTCCTCCCCTCCCAGTGCAAGGGAATTTTGTCCTATGGCTCCTGGGGAGGGTTTGGGGAAAGGGTGGGGGGAGCATGAGGCACCCCAAGGGCAGCACAGAGGGGTCACTCCCCACCCCTGAGGGAGGGGGGACAAAGCGGTTCCAGCAGGACCAGATGAGGCCACAAAACACTGACAGCCCAAACCCAGGGAGAGTTGGGGCAAGGAGCCGGGGGTATGTCCTGAAGGCTCTGGGGATGGGAACCTTGGCTCCATCCCCTCAACGGATGCCGGTGGCTCTCTCGCCCTGGCCGGCAGGAGCAGCCCGGAGGGAGCCCAAATCTCCCTGCGGGAACCGATTCCTCCTTTCCAGCTACCTCATGACTGTGCCAAACGTCCCTGACCCTTGTTCCTGGTGTTAATCACGGAACCCAGGAACGACTGGGTGGGAAGAGACCCCAGAGCCCCTCCAGTGCAAGCCCTGCCATGGCAGGGACACCTCCCACTGTCCCAGGTGCTCCCAGACCCAAGCTCCAGCCTGGCCTGGGGCACTGCCAGGGATCCAGGGGCAGCCACAGCTGCTCTGGGCACCCTGTGCCAGGGCCTGTTCACCCTCCCAGCCAGGAATTTGTGCCCAAGATCCCATCCAGCCCTGCCCTCTGGCAGTGGAGAGCCATTCCCTGTGTCCTGTCCCTCCAGGCCTTGTCCAAAGTCTGTCTCCAGAGCACTCTCAGGGATGGGGCAGCCACGACGCAGCGGGAAGCGGCAGCAGCGGGGTAGAGGCTCCCCGAGGTCGCCACGGGGCCGCCGTTCCCTGCCCCGCCCCACCCCGGATGGGGCCCGAGGCCTCCCCGCGAGCCCGGGCCCGGTACCCTTCGCCCGCGGTTCTCACCGAGCGCTGCAGTTCGCCCAGCCAGCAGCTGGCCCGCTCCTTGCCGCTGGGGTCGGGGTCGTGGTAGAGTGCCTGCACGGCCTGCTGGACGAGCTGCAGGCTGGGCCGGCCCGGCCCGCGCTCCATGGCCGGTCCCTCAGTGCCGCCCGCCCGCCGCCATCGCCACTCCGCCGCCCCGGGCCGGCCCCCGGAAACGCGCTCGCGCGCCTTCCGTTCCGCGTCCTTCCGTTCCACCGGCCTCCCTCGCCGCTGCCCGCTCCGCCCGGTTCCGCCCCGTTCCACCTCTCCCATCTAATCTCATCTCGTCC
>VWYI01033401.1:1687-13554 GCA_013399455.1 Anthoscopus minutus
GCAAACAAGTAATTTTGTCTGTACGCTGAAGGCTCTTTCCCATCCTGGTTATATTAAATTAAAGTTTGGGTCAAGTTCATTCAACATTCTTTAAATTAGAGTGAAAATATGGATGTCACATTTGTGATTGAATAGGCACGTGAAATTATTGTGTTTATGCCAGTAGGATTATATTAAAGTACAGGGTTTATTTTTACACTGCTTCAGGTCTCTCACAGGGTGGGCCTTTGGCAGAGAGTTGTCAAGACAGTCAGAAAGATGGTTGTATCTTTTGCTACAGTGACAGTGAGACAACCAACATGATCCATGGCCTCGTGATAGCTCCTTGAGCCAGCTAATGCTGAACACTCATGTTCCACTGCAGTGTTGATACTTCCCTGGTTACTGCTTTTGCCTTTTCAGTACTCTTGCCTCCCAGCACTATTTCTAGTTCACTTGGCTCATCCCTGACCCTAAGCTCCTTTGTGAGCTTCCTGGCATACTATGGGAGTCTGGGTGTGAAAAATGCCTATTCCAAAGAGCTGAAAAGCCAGAGACCAGTGTTCCTCCTTTCTCTTGCTGCACTAAACTCAACTCCACTAGGCACAACTTTGTTTCAGGTCTTTCATTTTGTTCAGTGAGAATCAAGCTTCAGCAATTGTATTCCATTGAAATCAATGTCAGGCGCTCAAAGGCAGCTCTGACATTTGGCATCTGAGCAGGGAGCTCCCCAATTTACATGGGGAAAGCACTGGGCGGCATCCAGCTTAGAGCTCTGCTTGCTGCACAACAAACAAACATGGGCTTATTTAGCTTTCAGTGGCCTTGGAGGCAGGCACTTATTGCCAGATGCAGCTCCTGTTGCATAGCACTAGCCTTGGAGAAGGCTTTTAACAAATTATGAGATTCTCGTTTGCAAGACTTCTACTGCCTTTCTGTGTTCAGAGATATTGCATGGGAGAAATAACAAGTGCTCTAGTAGCATTTGCCAGGTCTCCTTGAGGGCTGAACAGGGAAGCTGGTGCTCCCTGTGAGCTGACCTGTGTTTCTCTGGGTAAAGCTCTGAGAAGGTAAGGGCCCAGGATAATAAAAGAGGAGGGCAGAGGATTTTATTTTGTACCTGGGATGGGCCATGGGTATGAACAACAGGTTTTGCTATTTATTTAGCAGCCCTCACCTCTGGGATCACAGTGTCACACCTTGCTTCTACACATGGCTCCCACACTGGTTAGGAGGTCACTCCCTCAATCCCTACTAGCAGGTGAAAATGGCAAAGATTACATTTCATATGCATTTTGTTCAGCGCTGTGTCTACTTCCTCTGAAGAAGAGCAACTGTCACATGCTTATACTGGTCATTGAAAGCCCTTTACAGAGCTGATTCTTGCAATAACCCAGGCTTGCTTCCTTCAAGCTTTATTTGACCATGTGTCAACACCAGATACAGCTCAGCTTTTACAGTCAGTCTTTGTCAGGGAGGGCTCTGGTACAAGGAACTCACCTCACCATCACTTCTCTGCTAAATCCATATAATCCACATTTTCTCACACTGCTTTGAAACATTGTAACCATATATTTATTCCCTCCTGACATCTCCATGGCTTTGCCTCTCAGCATGCTTTATTTGAATTATAAAATGTTTTTAATACTGTGTTTGTATTGAGTTCTGAAGCATTTCTGTTGTTGTTCTGCAGTGCCCCAAGTGTTCTGGCTGCAAAGTGCTATAAGTACAATTGGATTATTATTTGCTTAAGTAAACAACAGAAGATATGTTTAGACTCATAGAGTCATAGAATCATTTGGATGGAAAAGAGCTTTAAGATCATTGAGTCTAGCCATTAACCCAGCACTGCCAAATGCACTACTAAAGCCACGTCCCTAAGTGCCACATCCACATGACTTTTAAATGCTTTCAGGAATGGTGACTCCAACACATCCCTGGAGAGCCTGTTCCAAAGGCTGGTAACCTGTAACAAGGTTGGTAACCCGTTCAGTGAATAAATTTTTTCATATCCAATCTAAACCCTCCCTACTGCAACTACAAACCATTTTCTTTCATCCTGTCACTTGTTACCTGGGAGAAGAGGCTGACTCCCCTCCTTTCTACAGCCTCCTGTCAGATAGTTGTAAAAGCAGTAAGTTCACCCCTGAGCCTCCTTCTCTCCAGGCTAAACACCCCCAGCTCAAAGAATAAGCCCTGAATCTATGTACAAACACCCATGCCAGAGTTCACATAAATAATCGGTGTGCAAATACACGCCCATACCACATATACATACACACACATACCACAAAATTGTATTCATTCACTTGAACATCCAGAAGATGTCAAGGAATCATGCTGCAAAGGGTCACCTCAAATTTCTCTGTCTTTGAGGTCTGAGGTAATGTTTGAATGCAAATCAGACCTCATTCATTGCATTTCCTGGTTTCTGTAACAGCTATTTTTTTATATTACTTTTATGCAGCTGCCTCAAACAGTGAAAATATTTCTCATTTCTGGCTTGCATAGCCTGTACCAATGACAACAGGCATGTGGAAAATCCTGTTAAACCAAGAGAGTTTTCTGTTCTTGTGAGAGAAAGCTGGGGGAGAAATGTTCATTAGCTTGTGGCAGCAATAATTCAGAAGGCAAACCTAATCAAGTTGGGAGGCACTTTGGGCACTCTCTCATTTACTTTCTTCCTCCTGGATATCTATCCCTGTGAGGCAGGAAAAGCTACCAGCAGCCAAGGTGGGCCATGCATGAGGATGCATGAGGAAAGATACCAAAAGTATATTCCTTCTAGGCTGGACAAACAGGCAGACTAACTGAAGAAAAAAGGCTCCTTTACTATACTGGTGGTTGCTCATGTAATTACAATTTTCTCTGGCAGAGAAAAAGACAGGTGCCTGAAGCCTTTCTACAAGCAGATGATGGCAGAAACTTTTCAGTTCAGCGGGGAGAGTGGAAGAAGAGAGAAGAAAGCCAGAATTTAACTCAACTTAGTTTGTTTGCTCCTGGCCCATGGCTTTTGAGATACTTTTTTCAGATATACACTATTTGGCTTATTTTCTCTGAGATTCTTAAGTTATTTCTCTCTCCTATTTGACTAGGAATGAAAGCACAGGGTTCAGGTGATCAAGAGCAAAAGGAGCACAGTTTATCTTAGATTGCCAGGCCTTGTTCTTTGCTTTTAATTACCTTGTTTATTTTTATATATGACTGTGTCTGCAGAAATCCAGTAGGAAATAAAGAAGAGCTCAACATTGTCCTTTACTGAATTTTCTGGGACCCTGGGCAGCAGGATAGAAGAAAATCCTGTTCTATCTCTTTGTTCCAAAGCCTGAGTGATGGACAACAAATACGAAGATTTCTTTATTGTGCATTGATTAAGGGTCCCTTGTTTACCAAATTATTAAAGTTGAACTGAAAGAACTGGTAAGTTTCTTAATTACTATAAGCAGAAAATCAAGTTCTGTTGTTACCATCTCCTCATGAGAACCAGATCATCCCCATCTTTTGGGGCTCTTTGCTAGGCATCTTCAACCTGCTCCTCATTCCTTCACATCTGCTACACTGTGTGTCCTACCTTAGTTGGTTCTATTATTCTTCATTTGCAGGACCCAGCTCTGCTCAGGCATGCTTGGAAGTACAAGTCCAGTTACCTTCCTTTACTTTTGTAGACCGAACTCCTCCTGGCAGACCTCTAATCTTGTCTAAAACGCTTCATCCCACATTAGAGAATTTTCCCTAGTTTCCATTAAACAGTGTATCCAGCCTAGCTGGTTAATCATGGAGCTTGTGCCTCAATGCTTTTTTTTGTGGCCTTTAGTCACAGCTGCCCACATAGTGAGATCTCTCAGTGTTCTGTTATTCTGTGGCACTCTACTTAGGGACATAAAAAAGAATGAGGACTGGCTCTCAGGGAGAGATTTTAGAGTTTCAGAGTTGCTGAAATGGCTTCAACTTTGAATGTCAGCAGTGGTAGACATTAAGTGAATCAGCAGCCCAAATTCTTCACCATAACAGGCATAACAGCAGCATTCTAAATCCAATCCAAATGATAAATTTTTTTCATAATTTATTTTCTTTGCACATTTTTAGCTTTAATTATCCTCACTAGAAGTCTCTGTGGAGCTATATCTCTTTGCCTTTTAACAATGCCTAAGTCTGTGGCTACACTCCTCTCCAAACATCCTTTTGTAGCTCAACACCTGTAGGCTGCAGCTGAGGATTCATCAGCAAATTGGTAGTGGAGCTAAAAATGACCCCAAGTAAGATCTGAATGTAATCTTTCAAAGCACTTGGATCACAGAGCTTTAATTAGCTGACAGACAGCTAAGCACTCTGGAACCTGCAGCTTGCTGTTCTTGTGGGCTGAGAGCTTTACAGTAGCAGAAATTTTGGAGATTTTCATCTCTTATCTCTCTTGAAAACTTTGCCATTGGATTTTGAATGTGATGCATGGTAATGTAGCAACAGTATGGCATAAAAAACAATTTAGAAAAAAAAGACAAGGAAAAAGGGAAAAAAAACCCTCTCAGACTCCAGAGAAGAATAGCTCCTGCCATTTCCCTTTTGTATCTGCTGCCAAAGCATTTGAAAAGAGCAGGAGATAAGTAACCTCATGACTACTACAGATTAGCAGGCTCTGAGGTACCGAACGCAATTGCTGCTTCTGGGAGTATAATGGCTATTGAAATTCACATCTATACAGACATTTTCATGGTGGCACCGGAAAGAGCAGGATATATAGGAGGCTACAGACTATAAATGCTGAGGCCATGCAAAATAGGACAAGGAGCAAAATCCCTGTCGTTGGGAAGCAGCAGGGCATTGACCAGTTCCTGCCTTGAGAAGATCCTCTCTACCTTCAGATTATGAACCTTCCTCAGAGAAAGAATACACTAAAGCTCGGAAAATTACTGTCAGAGGCTTTCTGTCAGAAAGGGAACACAAGTCCTTGACCAGCAATGCTGAATAACAAGCTGCCATGAGGCATCTGCTGTCCTGACAGGCTCTCCAAGGCAGATTAAAGGCACTGAGGAACTTCTGCCAGGTGAGCCAGGGAAGCTCTGGAGGACAAAGGTATAACAGAGTTTTTGGGTTCTCTTGTAGCCTCTGTTTTCGTTTGTAGTTTGTTTTGTAGAGCTCACTGAATAGGGATGGGGTTTCATGCAAGAGGTGGTATGGCTTGTCACTGTTGCAGAGGCAACCTCGTGTTGTGTGGCTGTCCTTGACATAGGGGCTACAGTGTGCCATGTCATCCTTTTCCAAGGTATATCAGAAAGTGCAGGGAGTTTGCTCAAGGCTGGATAAAGCAAGACTGAGTTTTGCTTTCCTTGCTTTAACAGTGAAATATGTGAGGCTCAAAATCAGCTGCACTGGTGTTGCACCAGGACAATGACACTGTTAATTCTAATCCATGATCTGTGATGCAAATCGTGAAGCATTCTGCATGTGAGTGAATTCAGCTTTCCCAATCTCCTCAGCTCCTCAGCAAGGTCAGTAGTATTGTTCCCATACTATGGCTGCAGAGATGGATATACTGAGAAGGAAAGTGTTTTTTTCACCATCACCTAGAAGACCAAGGACAGACTTGGGAAAATAACACAAACATCTTTTCTCCAAGTCTCCTCGTCTGATGCATACACATGCAATTTCCCAATAAAGACACAAGTCAGCTCTTTTTGTATTTCCTCATACTCTACAACATCTATACCTACAGCCTCTGAACACCTTTCAAGCATTTGCAGTGTTATCGTTCCAGCATCCCTGTGAAGGAAATGCTAGAGTGACTCCTTTTACACCTAGCAAGTAGCAATTCAGGCTACTTTAAGGCATATCTCATGCCTTTGGTTTGAAGAAATCTGAAATTTTATGGGAAGCTGGACTGGTAATAAGCAATGTTTGCATAAGTTCCAGAAGAAAGGACTTTAATAACCTGTTTTCTGATATTTAATTGCAAAAACCTTAATTCCTTGAAGGAGGGTGGGAAGGTGGGGGCAACCTCTAACCACACTTTCGTGTATGCACCTCTCCAGGGAGTAGAATTGGCATATACTCTTTAGATGTAAGTTATATCCACACATTTCTCTCCAGGTATTCCTGTTACTGAGGAGAAAGCTGATGTGTTGATTTTCATCTCTTATGTACTGTTGATTAACTGATCCCCAAGGAAAAGAGGGATTAAAACCCACATCTGCAGGTTCCATGAGATATGTCCTGGACAGATCTGTTCCCTTCCTCCCATCCTGTGGCTTTCCATCTTCTAAGTACAGGGAGGTTTCCAAACAAGGGTGAGCCATTCCAACTGGTGTGATGGTTTTGTGTAAAAAAACCTATCCCATCAGAAAAATGAGTAGTCTGCATAGTGTGAGGTGCTTAATGCTACAATAGTAGGGCCTGGGGGTCATGGCTGAGCAACACTGGCAGAGATGTGTAGGGGTAGCACTGGAATACCAATGTGACTTGGAGGTCAGAAGTGAAGAAGCTGGTAGACTTTGGTCTGTGGCATGTTTTGATACCAAATACCTTTGTGAAAGAGGTGTGCTCTTACTTCAGTGGAGCCATCAACATTCACAGAAAGTGCATTGTGTCACTGTTTCTTCTAGCATTGCTAAAATTCAGTGCCAAACTAATAAGGGTTAAAAATAACTCCACAGCTGTGTCTATTAGTCTCTCTAAGTAAATGTTTCCTTTCTTTGTATCTGTGTTGGTGGCACTGACTAAGCCAGCATGCAGACACAACAGAACTGTGTAAGTTACTGTTTTAGCGCCCGGTTTACACAGACCACATGGACATGATGCAAAAAGCACATAACTTGTTTTTACTGGAGGGAGAATGTGGAAAAGATCCCCAGGTCTACAAATGGAAGGAGCCAGTCACATAAGAGCTAAGGACACCAGGCTGTCTTATTAAGGTCAGATCTAGTGTATCATATTGAATGTAATTAAGCTACTGCTTATAATTTCAGTACATTTGAATCTGAATATAACATGAAGCAATTTTCTTCCTGGGGATAAAAGAAATGTGTGTCTTTGCAGAACATGAGACACAATCACTCCCAGACTGGCCAGCTTTATTTCTTCCTGATGAGCCTCTGACTCCCCAGGGAATAAGCTGAAAACAGTATTTTTTACAGAGAGAGCAAGATACAAAGAAGAAAGTTTTTCTTCTACTCTCAGGAGTTTTGTGCTTGGGGTGGCCTGTTGTAAGGTGGTCCTATGGGAGTGAGTCCCAAAAGGATCATAGTTCTCTGTCTGGGGATTTAATTCCCTTTAGACTTCTTTCATCTCCTCATTCATATCTCACTACTGAGATTGACTGTGTAAGCTATTAGTTGCCTTCAGCTACCATTCTTTCAATTTTAAAAGCAGGGCTGATAGGAACATTTAAAAAAAAAAAAAAAGCTCTTCAGCCGTGGAAAATTTCATCAAATTTCATCATTAGGTAAGTGCAAAATACTCCTCTTTCTTTTCCCGTTTTCTTTGTGGAGTGAATGAGATTGGATTCTTTGTTGCCTTGCACTTTACACATTTGTGCCAAATGCCTATAGCATGCTGCCAAATCCAAAGAGCAGCATTTTGTATGTTCTTTTTTCAAGCATGAATGTCTTGTGCAAGGTGGAAAGCAAGACTAGCTCAGATGCTATAACAGTCCCAGTCACAGAATGTTACTAGCAAATGCTTAAGCACGGCAGTACATTTCCTTAGTTCTTCTGCCACTTGTCTGAAGACAGAATTACTGAGACTGAGCATAATCCTCACACAACAAAACTGGCGTAAAGTTAGAAAGCTACTAGGTATAAAATAGCATTTCCTATGACCTTGTTCACTTGCAACCTGCAAACAAAATTTCATTTTTCAAAGTCTGAGCCCAAGAAGGAATTAAACAGTATCAGTTTACACCCTCAATAATTTTTGAGTGTCCTATGATCACTTATAACTGCAGCATATAATGGATGACAAAGGGTTTTGCATGCACTCAGAAAAAAATTAAAACACTTGTGTGACCTCTGATCCATTTCATACCTCAGAGAGAATGAAAGGTCTTTTATTATATAGTGATCTTGCAGATTTGGGTTTTGTTTAGTTTAGTTTTGTTTTTCTGAAATGGTTTCTAGTCCTGTAAAAATTTCTTGGTGATCCTCCCTTAAGGATTACTCTCACAGCAAATGCTCTCTGTTATAGAAGTGCAGGGGCTCAGGCTCAGGTTATTAAGAAGACAGATATTCTTGGGGGATGAGAGGAGGTAGTAACTGTAGAAGAACCCTCAACATGAGAGTACTTCCTAGTTCTGCAAGTAAGGCTGCTTTCCACTGGTGTCCTCAGAAGAACATATACTCTGTCAATTCAAATCCATAGGTCCTGATGGCACAGGTTCCTGAATTGTTTAGTGTTGTGGGCTATTATCCTTAGGAAATGAGCACGATATATGTGATCAAAGAATTTAGGAAGAAGGATCTTACTTGTAAATAGACACATCTGGTACTAAGAGTCCCCTGTGTTTATTTTCAGTGAACCTTAGCCAGCTCTGTTTAAGCCAGGAAGTGCTGAACATGACGTAAGAAGGTTGCACTCTGGTCTTTTTAGTTCTCCTTTCAGCTCCTTACTGCAGAGACAGGGAGAAACCTGTTCTGTGGGGAGAAGAAATAAAGGAAGTTATATTCTGCTCCTTCTTGAAAAACAGAAGCTTTATAATTGAGTTTGTCCAAACAAGAGAAAATCCTGAATTTGACATCTGCTTCTTAGGTTCCTGACACGAAAGACCTCCCATCTTTACCTCTAGCTCCTGTGTTAACTTCAGGGCCACTTCTTCACCTGATCCACTGTGGAGGCCGGCTTCTAACTTGGTACTTTGCGAGGTGGTTTGATGTCTGGTCTCAGAGTATAAAGAAAGTCCTCAGGAAAAATTACTGGACTAGGATTCTGTGATTTTCCTGTGAAGAACAAGGTGTTGAATTACTGCTGAACACATGAATAAGTAGTGATGAGATTCACTGAGAGCATCTTGCTGTGCTGGGCTCAGTCTGTAGCCTCCCAGATCAGTTGGCATTTAATTTTGATCACTACAGAAAAGGGAGGCTGAGCTTGCAACAGTGACTGACTTAGCTGATGTGTGTGAAACTGTTATTAAAATAGGAAAGTGTCTCTCCAAATGGATTTTGCTTTGCCATTTAAAAATCCCATGTAAATTATGCATATAGGATTTGGAGTGGGAGAAATATCAGAGATAATCATAAACTCTTAATACAAACAAGTTAAGTTTCACTCAGTGGGATTAAGACTCTGTCATGTCTCATTAAGGAGTGTAGTATGAAGCTGTCTTTCAAACATGACAAGGTTTATGTTTTCCCTGAGTTGTTTCCAAGTGAGAAGGGAAATCTCAATTAATTTAAATTATGACCTGTTGTCAGTCTTGCCTCTGTGGATTTCAGAGTCTAGCCTGATGCCATAACCTAGAGCAGCAGTGATAGATGCAGGTTTGCCATTGACAAGGAAGCAGTAAGTACCAGAAAGAGGTGCCAAGCAGGGGAAGAGCTGTCTGAAGATGGGGCACAAAGTGGAGTAGAGAACATGCTGTCTCATTCTCTGGGAGTCATTGATGTTGCCATAGAAATGAATTTGAAAGAGCAGATTATTTTACCCTCCGGAAAACAGAAGTTCCTTTTTTTCCCTAACACTGGCTGCTAGAAAATCATAGCTGTACATGAATAGACCAAACCACCTTCTCTCTAGCTGCCTCTAGACAAAGCAGCTATCAAACTGAATGTCTATGTCTCAAAATTGTGGGTTCTACTCCTTTTCTTGGAATTCTGTCCCTTGGCTTGGTAGATTGCATTATTAGAAACTCTTTTTTTTTTTCAAATTATACTTTACATTTTATATCCATCTGAGCAGCTGAATCAGGGAACTCACCTGTAATCTATTTAAGATGTATGGCATGTGTGAGTCCTCACTGTGTTGCAGTCAGATCCTCTTGCTTAGCACCATATAGACATGTTGTTATATTTAGGTACCATTTACACTGCCCTTTTTAAACTCTCATCTTCAAATACATGCAGGAAGTTACTTTGTCCTCCTTAGAAGTCACTTAATAAAATTAAACTTCAGCAGCTGCAGTCACACACTGTAGTATCTGTGCTGTTGTCATTATCCCAAATATTGGGGGATTTAGAGATGTACTGCTTTAGCAGGATGGGATGTGACCATCCTTCATTTGTGCAAAGAAATGTACCACCTATACTCAGGATACCTCCACTCATTAATGCTGTAGAAATATTAAAAATTTCAGGAATTCTTTTAATTAACTTGCCATCAACATTTGGGATTTCAAATGAATTTACTGGGACTGTCCTTGTTTGGGATACCTCTTCAATTTAAGCAAAACATCTGTCTGAAATGTGTCTAATGTCAAGAGGTATAGGCTCAAACTGCTGCTTTTCCCACAAGTTGATTTCTCTAGTCCTTTGCTGTGATGTTTGCAAGCCCTCTGTTGTTTTGGGGTGTTATCATTGCCCCATTGAAAGAAGCTGGAGGCCAGAGTTCCCAGGAGTGTATGTACCCACAGAAATTTTAGAAAAAGAAAAAATTTCATCTTTTACATTTTATCATGAATTTTAGCTGGTGTGTGATTTTTTTCAGACAGTGAAATTTAAATTTGCAATAGATTCTGCCTTTGAAACCCAGTGTAAGCAATTAATGAGGCACAGCAGCTAGGGACAGGGAAGCATATTTATCTATCAAGAAATCTATACAAAACCAGCACAGTTTTAGGTACTGAATTTTCCCAAAAAAACCTTCTGAATGAACTGTAGATCACTTGAATTAATTAACAGGTTTTCAGATACAATTTCAAATGATGTATTGATTTCAAAACACAATCTCAAACATATGAACAGACATCTTGAAATGTCTAAATAGACTATAATATAAACTTAATTTAAGAAGTATTTTATATTTAAAAACTTCCTTAACTCCACTGAGATTTGAGAGTTCACCCTTTTGATTCTAGTCCTATGCTCTCACATACGTACAGGCACACAAACACATATACTCTGTCTCTCTCTCTCTCTCTCTCTGGACAATTTAGCTCTTGCAACATCTCATTAACAGCCATAATCATTAGCTCCAATGGTTGTTTTGCTGTTCCATTTCCTCCTCTCTCATCTTCCCTGGTTCTGCTTGTGCACTACAGTGATTCCTCTCTGTCTTGTAGAATGAATTTTAAGTGTGGAGACTTACATGCTTCAGTCTTTAGATGGCACCAAAACTGAATGCACTAATTAGGGAAGCTTTATGATTTGTATTCTTTTCCTCTTACACTGAGGCCTATTCTTTTAGAGCCTGAGAAGGTTCTGGCTTGGAAAGGCTTTCTAGGAGTTCCACATATGCTGTCTGTAGTGCAAGATCTTACGTTGATTAAAGAGCACCACCTAAACAGAAGCAATTACACCAGCAGCTTTGAAGTGCATTGTATATTGCTAAAAACAGTACTGAATTGAGGTGCAAGAGTTTGATAACAAAATATAGTCAAATTCTTGAAATAGAAAACTAAATGGTGAGGTTGTCTGATGTTGGTAGTGGTCCTTTCAGTTCCTTTCTGTTCAAGTATATGAAGCAGTCAAACATTTTCTTTCATCATAGGGCATTATTACCTTAAAGGAGCTTGTGTATGTAGTGACTTCAGTTTGTCTAGATAGTATTGACAACAAAGCAATGCATGAAATCGCATTTCTAAAGAACCAGTGCAAAATGATTTGAAATTAAAATAGATAGAGACATTAAGGGCAATAACACTGGTACTTAATGGTCAGAGACAAAACTAGGAGTTATTACTATGTAAATCCTGTTGGGGGTTACATGTTTTTTTTTTCGTTTCTTAGCTGTTAGAATTTTTCCCA
>VWYI01033401.1:16722-51868 GCA_013399455.1 Anthoscopus minutus
AAGGAAGGAAGGAAGGAAGGAAGGAAGGAAGGAAGGAAGGAAGGAAGGAAGGAAGGAAGGAAGGAAAATAGATTCAGAGATGTAGAACTCAAGGAAGTCGAAAGCTATCATACCTGAAATACAGTTTTTAACTTTTACCATGCTGGTGGGTTCTTTCTCAAGAACTGCACAAATTGACCTTGGTGTGTATAGAAAAATTTCATTTGTAGATTTAGCCAGGAAGCAAGGCACTGTGTCATGCCCTCTTGAGGAAAGTTTGGGCACAAGAAGGAAGGAGGCAGGGCTACAGGCATGCTTACCATTGGAAAGATGATTCCTTTACATTGATGCAATATTGTCACAAGGGCTGCACAACATGACTCTGGATCAGTGTTGCCTCAGGGAAAGCTCCTATCACAGAGAGAAAGAGGAAAGCACTGTGGAGCAAGGCTTCACCATATCCTGTCCTCTCTTCAAGACATGACAAGAAGACTTTGGCCTGGCCAAGTACTCCCATGTTCAGAGATGTCCATTCCAGGGGGGAATAACCTGAAGGATGAGCAGCAATTTTTGTATCTGTTCTAGGAAAGCAAAACTGGGACCATTAGGGACAAAGTAATTAGGGAAAATGTGGTAGGATTCCAACCTTACACTGTCTTTTATTACAGGGTATTTATGATCCTGTGTTTTCCAAATACACCTTGCTGTTGGATCTCTTGGAGAGTGGGAGAAGTCTCAAAGGTACTCAAAAAACAGCAATAGTAAGAAGAAAATGAAGGAGGAAAGAAGTGACTGTAAAAGAGAAGAGATACCATTTTCTTAAGTGTCTAAGGGACTTAAGATATCAAATATTTGGTAATATTTGGGGCACTTCTGATAATTTACCTAATTTACCAGGAAACACCACCCCCAAATTATAAAAGCTTGGCACTAGTTATGCTGGAGGCAAAATAAACCTTATTTATTATGTCTTTCACTACTCTGTGTATCCTAAGTTTGGTGGTGGATCCCCAGGGAATTTCCTCTTGAACACATCCTGTCTTAGCACAGAGCAACTTATGTGTGAGAGTGCCTAGGAGTCACTGTTTTTGAGTAACAGCATGTAAACTGTACAGTCTCCTGTAGAAAGGCCGTCTGCTGGTATTTCAGTTCTCTGATAGAGATTCTGTTTTCCCTGTAGTCTGGCCTCTCCTTGTCTGTTTGTTTTGTTATCATTTGTATGAAGATCATCAGATCCAAGTACATTTGACATATGGAGATAACAGTCAGGAAAGGAAACAACATATGGCAGACAATTCATATCCATCAAGATCTGTCATAAAACCATTTTTAGCAATAGAAAAAGAGGAGCAGAAAAAGACAGCAGGTTTGAATTTAAAATAAGCATGCTTCTCTAAAAAACAGGAGAGCACAGGACTTGCTTTTCTCAATGAAACCACTGGTTCACCAAAGCCAGCACTTGCTTGTGCTTGAACAGCTGGTTAAAATCCTCTGTAGTGCACTGGCCAGTTCCTTGTTGACCATCATGACCAGCTAATGACTAATCTTAATGCCCTGAATGAAGACAACTGCACAAGCTGTCTAGCCTGCTGAATCTATGTCTTGGGCTACTTCTGGGCTAATTCAGCTATTCAGCCCAGGTTATGGGAAGAAGGGAGAAAAGGAACATGTACAGGTGCTAAAGGCTGCGTAGGTGCAGAGACCCCAGGGCATGATGCTTGTCTTCTGTCCTCACTTGTTCCCTGTAGCAACATCACATAATTGATTGGATAGATGAGATGGTCCGAATACTTCCTCTCAAGGAAAGGACTTTACCACCTCTTGAAAAGGTGGACAGGAGTGAATTCAAGATGAATTCAAGTAATCTTTGTGGGTGTTTTGGATGTATAGTCCTGGGTCTCAGGGATGTCCTAGGCCTCAGGCCACTCCTGGGACTGATCACTTCAGGTGAGGTGTGGATATATATCAGAAGAATGGTATTTTAATTCTTTAATACAAAATAAAAGCTGATTCTTCAGTTTGGCTGAATTGAGCTTTTGACTAGAGAGGAACATTTTGAAGGACTGCATCTAGTCCAGACATGGCTGTATATGTATTATTTGGATATACTGGGAAGCTTTAAAGGAATGAGGATGCTTTCCAAAAATACTGTGCATGTCACTAATATATGTAACTTAGTAATAAATTGAATTTCTTCTGCAAAATGTAACTGCCATTTTTCCCGAAGGGAACCTGACCTTTTACCAAAGAAAATGGCCCTTCACTTTTACTTGGTTTTCTTTTTATAGCCCTGTGAAAGTGTTATGCAGGACAGAGATGCTGCTTTAAGGATGAGAAAACCTCTGCAAGGGCGTTTTTACATTGCCGAAGCTAACAGAGGTCTCACAGGCTTGGGCATAGTATCCCTCCTGTGCCAAGGGGAAGGAGCAGCCTCAAGCTACCTCTTATGAAACCAAAAGCTGAAAAACAGAGGAGAAATAGCCAGAGATACACTTTACAGGGAGGATCTTCTCCCAGTCTGTTTTCCTGATGTTCTTTTATTTAACTTCTGGTGTGGCCAACTCTCTTTCTCTTCTGGCAATTATCTTCTCATCTGTTATTTTCTCTGCTCCAGGAGAAGAACAGTTGAGCTGTAATGTTGGGGTTTGCTGGTACTGCATCTCTATGAATAGCAGGGTAGCAAATCTTGTGGGAGGAAACAAACACTCTCTGAGATGGACAAAGCTTATTTGGTGATTCAGGGTACCTTGCTAGGAATGGAATCAGTCAACCTCATCTAAGGGCTAAACATTGACCTGAGTAGGGTTATGTTAGAGAGGAACTTGACCAGGCATTTCTCCCATTCCTGTCTCGGTGAGCAAGAAGGATGAAACCTTTGTCTGGCTTAACAGGGCATCAAAGACTGACCCTATCCAGAGCCTTGCCACAGTGGCAGAAGAAGGAGGTATTGCTGTTGAGCACAACAATCCATTAAACATGCCAGGTTGAAGGGTTTAAAATGCAAGATGGCATGTTGATGTTTAAGAATAGCAAGTAATTTGATGGCTGTAACTGAAAAGCTTCCAATAGAAAAGCAGTATGTTCCAGGGCTGCATTACACTGCTGATAAATTTGCCTTTGGATTCCTTGTCTAATATTCCAGCCTTTCTCTTGCTCAGCAAAACACAATAGCTTGCACTAAGCCTCTCTGGGAGGGCAGCTAACAGCACATTTACTAGACACATCAAACATTTAATCATATTTCTCCTGAGTGTATTTAATATCTGTTAATGTCAGCAGCCCCTGCCTGACCAAAATGGCTGCATTGCTCGGAAAAGAGTGATTTTTATAAAAGATGAAATGGGTAAGCAATCACTTACTGATGTATTTTGGAAATGGATAGGTGACTACCTAGGCTCACCCTATCCCACTTCTTCTGTCCTCCTGCCCCCAGCCCTTCTCTGTTACCACTCTGTTGCTTTGTGCTGCTCTGAATGCATTAGACCAGTTATTCTGAGTATGCAAGAAGATGCCAGGAATAGTTTCAGGTTTCCTGCCTCATCAAACCAAATTCGATCTGCAAAAAATTAGTACGCCCAGAAGGAATAGTTAAAAGCATCTCCAATCAATTAGTGTTAAAATGGGTCTAGAAGGCTGATTTGTTAAAGGAAACCCAATCCCACTCAGAGCTCAAGAGGCTACTGAGATGAGTTACAGTGATGAGTCAAGCAGCAGTGGTTCAGAGGAGCAGAGCAAATAAGGTATAGGTTGAAGCAATCCATGCATCACTCTCAGCTGGTCATTGCTTCAATTGGAGGGACCCCAAAGTCACACTCATCTTGGGGCAGGGCCAAGAAGTCTCAGCAGAACAAGTCTTCCTCTCATTTTTCCCACAAGGCAGGAGGTGGCAAAAGTCTAGGTGTTTGCACTGGCCATGCAAATCTTCTGTCCCTTCTCCCGGTGCAGTTGGAGTGAGAGTAAATGATGCAGCCAACAGCCTTGAGAGGTCTCCACATTTACAACAGGCCGATGTGTACTGCACCACTCACTCCAGTGACTCAAAATATGAGTTGGTACACCATCCTCATAACTTAGCCTTCAAAAATCATAAGTCAAGAAGATATAGATGAAAGTTGGAAGGCTTTTTATTGATATCTGAACCTTGTTGACATTCAGTTATTTTGTGACAGAAGCTGAGACTTATATAATCTCTTGACTCCAGAGCCTGGAGCTTCAAGATGCCGTTTTAAAGGCATGTGGATAAGTTTCAAGAATTGCGAACAAAGATCCTTGCATTGTATTTAAAATCTATGTAATTTACACACAGTGGGTTCAATCTGCAGTTGTTTACCACCTCTCGTCTGGTGGGCTAGTATTCATAAAGATGACTTTTTTTTCCTTGAATGATGCCTTGACTGTTTCCAAAATGTAGAAAATTTCCAAATAATGTCTGAAGCCACATTTGAATGAAACCTTTTCAAGCACGTTTTCTTGATACCTCTTGCCTTAAAAATAAATAAATATATGACTAACCAAACAAATAAATAAACAATTAGGTACATAGCCAGCTGAAGTCTATTGTCACCACTTTGTTTCTGATTAAGGTAGGTCACACTTTTCTTCCTTCCAGCTATTAAGTATTTAGATACATTTATACTTTATACTTTAATCCCTTCTCTTTTTTCCTGGCCCTTTGTTGCTGTGTTACATCCTCATGGTCAGAGAGCATTGAACTAAGCGGTAGAAAAATGGGAAGAGGGAGTTAAGGCAGTAATCCAGCTTTGAAATAAAAAATTGGCCTGAGGTTAGTGCTTGAATCTGAAGAGCTTACCGAAGGCAGAAGTGAAAAAAAAGACTGCCAAGAGAAACTGAGGCAACACAACTGAGCCAACAGTAGTACTCATCTGGATGGGGTATTTGAATGGAGTCCTTGCAACAAAGGGTTAATTAAATTTCATTTCCTTGAGTGTTGACTGGGCCAGATCCAAGAGTGAAAGATTTTCAGAAGATTGTGATAGGATTGTTAGGGTTGTAAGGTGAAAATGTAGTTCAGCGGGTGCTGGGCTATGCTGCTTGTTGGGATGCTCTGTTCAGGGAGGGCTTCACACCACCATGAGGAGGAATCACAGAGATCTCATAGGTTCTGAGAGGGAGGTGTTCATATTGTACTCCTTACCTCCCCGTCTATCCCTTTGTTTAGGCAGAGAAGCACTGCACCCCAGAAATATGGTCACTGTGAGATTTAGAGTGTGTTCCAGGCTGGATCTTTTCTGAAAACTATATTTCCACTGGAGGTGGGAAGGAAATTTTGTGGACACCAGCAAGAACTCTGCTCATAGTGAGGAAACATGTCTGCCTGTTAACTATCACTTTTTCTATATTCTTGACCTTTGACAATAGCAGCAACCTCTCCTCTGGTTAAATTAGAGTAAACTGGCTAGAGAGAGCTCAGGTAAATCCAGCTGAGATAGTCTTATGTTCACTAAAAATTGTTTACACAAAAATACAATTATTGGTCTCCTCTGTCAATAACTGGGCATGCTGACTCCATAATGCCCTAGGTTACACCTGTAGTTCTTTGCTGCTTGAAAGCCAAAATCAATTTCCCTATGAAATTTGGAAAATAAAATACCTATTTAAGGAGACATTTTGGGCTCCATATGTGCTGCATCACAACGATATAAACTGGGTTTTGCTGAAAATTAGCATTGTTATTTCATTTATCCAGGTCTGGGCAAAAGGAACGATGTTTCTGCAGTCAGATAAAGGAGACTGACTGCATGGTTCAGTTGTGCCCTACACTAAGATACAATATACACAGTGTGATGCAGCTTTAATTTTAATTCAAAATAAATATTTCCATGACCTGCAAAATTCCTCTAATATGCTTATCTAGAAGAACACAAAGATTAAAGAAATCCTGCTAATTTCTTTATATTTCAGATACAGGGCTGAAAACAAAGACATCCAAACCCTGAGCCATGTTTCTTCTTGAGAAGAGGAAGAAGCCAAAATCTGTGCCAGAGGTTTGACTGCTGGGTTTACTCACGGCTTCAGGTAAGCCTCTTTCCCTGGGTTGTTTAGCATTTCAGAGGCCCTCTGTGTTCCTCAAGGAGAGCTGTGGATTACAGACATAATACCTTGCACAGCTTGCATCCAAGGCAGAGCAGGGGGAGTACAAACAAGCTAATCCGGGGTGCCTTCCTATCCATCTGCCTGCCTCTGACCCTGGCCAGCACTACATGCTTCAGAGGAAGATGTAAGAACCTCACAGCAGGTAGATGTAGGGTAATCAATCCTTTCAACCTTGTTCTCAAGCCCCATTAGATCTCATCCTGATCCCAAAATAGTTAGAGGTTTGATTAAGTCTTGAAGAATGGCATTTAATATACTCTAAAAATTGTTGTTATCGTTAACTCCCATGACTCTGGAAACTAATATTATCCATAGACAAATATATTTTCATTTTGAATCACCTTGTGTCCTTGGTCTACTATAGCAATGAGTACATAGGCTTAAACACCTGTTTGGAAAAGGTATTTAATATTTCTTTCTATTTGTGATGATTTTACTGTGATTTTTTCATGGCATGTCTCTTTTTCTGACATTATAAGCTAAGGAGGAGGGATAAAGTGAGTATACTCTAAAGATTACACATTCCTTCATCACATTGTTGTACAAAAGGTCTCAGGAGGTGAATTATTTCAGCATCTTAAGCATTGGTTTGGCAGTTTGCCCCACTCAAAAATACAGACAGATTTGCACCTCTCCCAGCACAAACTCTGATCCACACCTCAGTCCAAATTGCTGACCTTGTCGGACTTTTGTCCCAGCTTTCCCAGTCATGGGTCAAGATAAGCAAGATCTTATAGGAAAGCTACTTTTGCAGACCATCCATCCCTTGGCAGCCCCTTCCTGCCCTACTCCAACTGGAGCAGTAGCTGTCCCAACGCTAACCCTTTCACTCCCCCTTTTTGTCAGCGCAGCCTTACCCAGGACTCTCAGGCATCCTGGAGGTGCAAGATTGTCAGTGTAGAACACTTTTCCAGCTTCCCTGTTCCCTTGGCCTCCTTTTACCCTGCACCATTTGTAGCACTCTTATTGAAGTGCTTTATAAATCTAACCCTTGCTAATAGCCTTGTCTTCTGCTCTTTCCGTAGGATGTCTTCTTAATATTTTGCTTTAACAGGAACCATATCCCCATTTAACTTGCCTATCTATCTCTGAGGAAGCTTTAGAGCCTATGAAGTGATGTTATATGTAGCATTTCAGCTGGATTTGTAGTGCTCACATAGAATTGCTCAAATATTTTAGTGCTTAGTTTTTAATTAATTTTAGCTCTCTGCTGTTGTTTGTGCACAGACTGAATATACATGGATATATCTACAGTGGTAACTTGGACTGCCTCCTTGTGTCACCTTTATATCTTTGTGCCACCTGTACTGCAGCGTCCTCTCCCAAACCCCAGCTCTTGACCATTCTTTCTTCCTACTCTTTCTCTGTCCTTTATTTTCCCTCTCCTTATAACATCACAACCTCTTTCATGTTTCATACTCTGTTCTTCTCTCCTGCTTGGTGTTCCTCACTGAGACAGAGGACAAGGGGCACCTGAGGACCCCTTTATGTCTTTATGTGTGTCTTTATGTGTGGTAGGCAAGAGACTGCAGAGGAGGACCTGTCTCGGTGAACTGGCAGAGCCCCATGCTGCGAGCTGCAGGAGGGAAGCAGGAAGGGAGGTGTTGCCCTGCTGTGGGGCACAGCCTCTTCCATGGTGTGACAGGGTCAATTGCTGCTCAGAGCCACCGTGGTATTCTGGGCACATGTCTGCTAAGGGGAGGCTCTCTGCAGCCATAAGGGTCCTCAGCAATTTGGAGGTACAGATCATGGGATGGGTGTAAAAACAATTTTGCTTTTTTGGTAAAGATTTCCCACCTTCATTTAGATTCCTGTGCAAGCAATATTTTTTCCTTTTCCAATGTTACTTATATTTGGTGTTTTGGCACTGTACTTTAGTTACCCGAGCCAGTCATCTGGTTGCCTAGGGTCTTTCTGAGTGTATATCATCATCATAATAATTCTTACTACTCACCCACCTAAAAATCTGTGGCTGGTGCATTTTTGCTATTTAAGTTCCAGTCCTTTCTAGATTGTTCATAAATACAAGGAAATTAAACAGTGTGGAATCCAGAGTGGAACCTTGAGGCATATGATGTTCTCCATGAAAACAGGCCATGTGATTTTTCACTTCTTTTCCCTTTATTAAAGTTTCATCAAAATAATAGTTTACTTTCTTCTCTGAATTCCTACAGTTTCTCTTTTTTGTGACATTTTCTCAAAAGCATTTTAATAGCCTCAGTAGATCATGGTTTTCCTCTGAAATGGCAAGAGAATTAAGAGAGATCAGTGAAACACTTTTGCCTTCTCTGGCCATCATTTTAAACACTCTGTTACTATTTTCTTCTCACTCCTAATATTACTTTCAAGAAAGGATGGCTAAAACATTTCAACCAAATTTAGCTTATCAGACTCCAAAAATCTATTTCTATTACCATCCTGATCACACCACCCCTCAGCACAAACAGGTTTTTAAATATGGAGATCATTAGTAATTGGAAGAGCATGAAAAAGAGCAGATTTCAAGAGTTTCAGGCTTGATTTTTCAAACAGTTTGGTACTAATACCTGGGATTGGAGTTTCACAGATCTAAATCAGTGGGAACATTACTGTGTTGGAAACCTGACCCAGAGCTGTGCTTTGGCCTCTCCTAACAAGCTGATGAGTATTAATGGCACAGTGCAGCTCTGTTCAGGTAACAAACTCAGCTTCCAGAGATCCAGTAGACCTTTCAGTGCCCAGAAAATCAGCTTTTGAGTGGAGCAAAGCATCTTCACAGCTATTTGCCTTCCAGTTTGGATAATTTGAGCAGAATTAGCTTGGTGGCCTTTGCCCTGTACGTGGTTGTACCAAGAAGACAAGTTTATGCTTTGGAAGTCCTTAGAAAGTGCTTTAGAGAATGTATACACTCACTCCCTTCTCAGACAATGAGGAACCCTCTTTCTGCAACCACTTCTGCATGGGGTGATCCCAAAACCTATGGAGGTTATTTCCCTCATACCGAGATACTGAGGAAGTGAATGTGCCATTGCCTCAGACATTCATCAAAATTCCCCTTTGACCCTTTCAGGACAAAGTTTCTTCAGGACTAGGAGACCTCTGAGATCAGGCTTCTCATGTTCCTTCTTCCAGTGAAGTGTAGCTTGTCCAGTGGGACATGTGCTTCACTGCAGCTGGCCCTTCAGGCTGTCATGACTAACAAAGTAGCCTTGACAGGCTGCACATGTGCATCCCTAGTGTTCTGCTATTGCCTAACTCGACTGAGAAGAAATGGGTGTAGTATTCAACAACTTTGCCTACTCAAAGGACACAGTTCCTGGAAGGAAAACCCAAGCTAAACAAAACAAAACCCACAGAAATCAAAACAGCTGGGAAATGCTGTTCCATATAATCTCAGCTGGTCCTGTCCTGCTGCTAAGAGGAGCCATGCTAAGAGGCTGCTACATGCTACCATGCGGACATATGCAGGAAAACAATGTTATTAGAGGCATCAGGTATTTTTTCAGGAGACTGTGGGATGCAGCCATTCCTTGGGCACTCCAGATGTATTTACAGTATTAAAAGGTCAAACAGTCTTTCTATTTCCTTGTTTGCTTCAGAGAGTTTTGTTGAACATTCTCATTATTCGTTGTGGTATTTCTTTGATTTAAGAGGATTTCTCTACACAGCTGTAGTTATTAGAATGCAGTGTGTGTATGTGTGGTGAATGTGCTATTACAATAACAAACTTCTCCTTGTAGTTGATATTTATCCTGAGAGCAAAGCTTTTAGTTCAGCTGTGTGTGTGGCAGTAAAGACAAGATGCACCAAGTACTTTGGAGAAAGAAAAACGAGTGAAATGGAAAAAGACACAAAATTAATAGTTTAGAGTGATGACTTCTGTCCTTGTCTTTGTTACGGCCTCCATGCCAACTATTAACTTACTTTCATTACCTTTTTTGACAGACAGAAACCCTGTACAACAGCATAGAGACCCCGAGAATGGGAATTTTCAAATTTATCTCTTCACATAATTTCATTCTGATTGCAGACAGGGCTTTTGGCACCTTTAACTGTAGATTAATTGCAGAAAGCCTCTGAATCCCAAAGCAGTTGTTGGGCATTCTTTGTGATCCCCCTCCAGAACTTGCCTGCTGGTACTTGACCGCAACACCCTTCCAGTGTCAGAGAGGGAAAAGAGGCAGCAGAAAAGGGGTTGCCAGAGTGGGAAGCAGCTAAACACAGCACACAAGTCCTCTGATTTAGTGAGAGAAGGTAGATGCACTGAGGACTTTCTGTAAGTTTAAGAACACTAGGAATGCTAGCATTACAAGCCAGAGATAATTAAAAATATTATAATGAAGGCAGGGAGTCAAAGGCATTATGTCAGGATTTCCACTCTGTATTTGAAAATTCACAGCATATGGACTTAGATAAGGCTGATTACTTCCCAGAAGTAACCGAAGAATCTGCTAAACGTTATCTATTAGGACAAAATACATCTAGGAGTTTTGAGAGAATTGGCGCAGGAAACATCTGTTCTTAATGAACCTGGGAGTGCTGGCAATATTGCAGATGACTGCAAAGGTCTTAGGTTTTCCCAGTACCTTGCCATCCCTTCAGAGGGATGTAACAGGAACAGTTAAGATAGTTAAAAGCTGAACAACCTAAAATTAATACCTGGCAAAATAGTGCACAGGGAAATATGAGGTTCTAACTAGAAATATAATTATTATGCAACCTAGCTTTCAGGAAGGTAGAGCCTACTAAATAGAACAACTTTAATTTTATATGCAATTGCAAATTCAGTTGTCAACAGAGACTGCAGAGAGATAATGTGCTTTTGCACTGTGTTCAGCACACCCCAGCACAATGTTTGGACTTGGGTCAAAAGAGGTAGGGAATGCTGACTGATGCATGTGAGGTTTTTAGGAAATAGTCTGTGTCCAGTGTTATTTCCATCTCTCTGTTGGTGATCTTGAAATAAATATAAAATTGCTACTGATAAAATCTGAGGATGACACACAAACTGAAGGAGTAGCCAATAATGATGGGGACAGAATGGTTACACAGAGCCATAGGATGGTGCAGTCTGCAGCGCTCATTTCAATAAAATGCTTTTTAATGTTGTGAGTTAGAAAAATTAGGAAATTGGGATTTTAACTAGAATGGGATCCATTTAAACAAAGTGTAAAGTCCAAGGTGGAAGAGAGACTGATGATTGATAGGTGTAGTTAGTTAAAGCAAATCCATGCACCTTCTGCTTGTAGAAAAAATGCAAAGTGGTCAAAAATTGCCAAGATGAAGCAAATAGTCCAAAGATACCATATATCATTTACTTGTCTTAAGTTGTGTTTGTAGTGGTAGACAAGAAGGATGGACTATTGTAGAAAGGAAGAAACCATGTCTGCACCTGCGGGCAAGGGATTTGATTTATGTCCAAGAGGACTAGGATAGCTGCCAATGAGACACAGTCAAAAAGTTCAAACCTGAGGAAGAGGAAGATTTCATCAAAAATACCCCAGACCCATTTCAAAAAAAGAACTGAGCATGCCCAGAGGGGCGTGGAGCTCATTACCATATGAGGTGAGAGCTGGCAGAGTCAGGCAATGAATGTGTGTTAGGTGCATTGTGTAATCCTATGCATCTGTAACACTTTGAAGGATAAATAGAGAATGGGGGGCAGTGGTGGGGCACACACATCTTTAGGAAGGGACTCCTGTGCTGACGGATGCCATAATAAAAGCATATCACTTTCTAACTTGAAATAGTTAGAGAGTCTTTTGTCCGTGATTTCACTGCTTCAGTTGCCAGATGCCAAGTCACATTCACATGGATTGCAGGGAAACAAATTTTAATACAGTCAGCTCATATTCATGGCAGCCCTAGCATATGATTTGTTTCCTTTCCTTTCCCCCTTTTTTTTCCCCATCTTGAAATGTCTGTTAGCATAATACATTTGGATCCCATCACTGACTGTTTTGCAAATTTTTTTTGCCAGCACAGACTGGTTTTAGGTGATTGCATATGTTAATGTTAGTCTCTTACAGGTGAGGGTGACAGTGTTGTACCAGCAGTGAGTGAATCAGAGTTGGTGCAGGTGACTGTTGAGACCTACTGTGTGCTCAGCACATGTCACTCCGCTGACAGTATCCTTCTCCTTGTGTGCTTTTCCTACCCGGGGGCGAGCTGATTAAAGTGGCTCACATCATCCCTGAGCTTGGTGCTCTGCCTGTGACTAAAGATTCATACATTGGCCGATAAATTATACTGAGTCACATGTGCATTTAAAGGTACTTGAAGCGCTTTATTGGACAACTGCCCTTCCCAGTTCATTATTTGGGCAGTCTTGTACCATCTGTCCAGGCCACAAGCCCAGCTTACTGCAGCTGGGTCTTCATTAATAGACTCTCAAGATTCAGTCTTCATGCTGTGAAGTTTGAAGGGTGATTAACATCTCATACTGTCTTCAGCAGGGTAAGGAAGGTCACAGTAGCAGAATTTCTGCAGCTTGTATTTGCTTTACAGCATCAAAATCTCATATTTCTATAGAATAATGCAAAAGATGATACAGGAGGAGTCTATTTCCAGTTAATTATTAGGAATATTTTGATTTCACACAATCTTGAGTGAAAGTCAAAAATCTCAACAGAGAAGTTGCACATATAAAAATGGATCCATTGATAGATACTAACTATTTTAGTAATTTTTTCCTCCTTGAAATCAAACATCACTTACTCTAATGTAAGCCCACAAAGTCTTGTGGAATATTTTATGGTCACAGATTTAGAGTACATTGTCTCCACATCTCTTTTCATGGATCACTACACCGGGCAGATGTGAACCAGGGTGCTGGGCTCAAGTCCTAACTTACAGGACTGGTCAGCTCTCCCCCATCACTTCCAGATGGTCTTCTACATGCTCATGGTACCCCACTGAACACATTCAAAAAGCTCCTGCCACTAAGCTTGTATGAGAGCTAATGAAATCACATCCTGGGAAAACAGCTTTATTAAAATAACATCTTGAATATTGAACCAATTTCTCAGACGTGCTTCTCTTGTCGTTAACCCTGACAGATCAATGGATTTAAATTTATTTTTCTAATGGGCTAAGCAGGCTCTGATAAAAACCAAATATATCTGTGAACTCTTTCCAGAAGACTGCTTCTTAGTACATATCCACCTATAAATATCATAGTGATTGTTAAAAAAGCTTTTTGCCCCATGATGGTTTCATAACAAAAGGAATGAAATACTGTTAATTGTACTAATCATGCATCTTTCAGAAATTATTTAGTGGATTATATACTACCTCCACCTCCCTGTGCTGAGTAATCAATGATATTGGCATACCTGCTTTTAGACTCTTTTTTAAAATCATCTGAATCTGCAGGTGGTATCCTTCTTGCTACACTAGAAGGGAAAACGGTGATGTAAAATTAATTTTTGTGGTGCTTGCAACCAAGGAGTTAGGCCCCTTTCCATAAAAGTCCCCTGCCTATGGATGTTGTTTCAGGTCTATTTACAGGAGTACTGATGAGTACGACAAAAACTATAAAGGAAACATGAACCTGTTTCATGTGCTGATGTGGTGAAAAATTAGATGCCTCTGGAGAGCTGGACCTGAACTGCTGTTCCTGGGTTATGGGGGCTCCATTTTGCCACTGTGTTCACCAGCCTGTGAGAAAAAAAACAGGTACAATCTCCTTAGCAAGAATGACCTAGCAGGGTAGAAGTTTTTCCAGGCTCTCACTTATTCCAGCTCTTTTAAGCAGATGTCAAGGAAATTGCATCTGACCATGAGCACAGAGCCTGGGGGACTTCCCACACTCTACTCTTTCTCTCTGAAGCTGATGATTGTGTGGATGACTACCTTTGCCCTCTTCTCCTTTGGGATAAAAGTCTGCCTGAGCTCCTACTTAGGGCTCCTCTGAGGGACCTCCTAGGCTTGCATTGTCCAGTCTAATGAGCCCCAGCCAACAGTAGAACAGGAGTCTCTGGGTCATTTCATTTTGCTGGGGGTCTTGTGTGAGCTGGGTTAGTGCCAGAGTCTGAGTTTGGCCAAGGCGAGGGGACAATAAAGTGCATGGCAGAGGGACATGAGGTTTAGGTGACAAGCATATGAGAAGTGATTTTCAAATTTACTATGTCCCATTCTCTGAATCTTTTTGGGGCTCTCATTTCCTGTGACCATCCTTTACACTTCAGCAGCTGACACTCAGGCTGGGCATGTGGTGCTTCTGCACCACAGGGGACCTTGTGTGCATACTTGGGGCAATGAGAAATAAGGATTAATTTGGCTTGTCCTCACACTGTTGGCCTCTCTGTGATAGAGAAATTTCAACATCTGCAAATAATTCTGTCCTCCAGATAAGTGATTGCCTGTATTGCATTACCTGTGAAAAATTCTTGCCCCAAAACCTTATTTGTGGCTCCATTAACCTAAAGAACTCGTCTGAATGCTCCACTTGCCTTTTAAATAACGAACAAGTGATTGCTGAGGACTCACATCCCTATCATTTTGTGTTGCTTTCCTCATTATGAGAGGAACATAAGGGTTCCCAGTCATTATTTCTGACTCTGTCATTAGCAAAGGTCTGGAAAGCATGTTTTCACTCCATTAGCCTTCAGAAATAAAAAGAATGATGGCATAAGTCGAGAATAATTATTTCAACCAACTCTTCTCAATGTATTGCTGTGGAACAGGCTAGGATCTAAACAGGAGCTGACAATTTATATTATTTCTATTTTCCAGAAAAAAACCACCATGTTTAGGACTGTTTTAGAAGTGCAAATGGCTCTGTTTGTGGTTTAATGTGCCTCTCTGATCACTTATGACAAACATCAGTTTGTCATACAAAAACATAGTATTTAAATAGTTTGTGTGACAAAAACAAGTTTCTCACACAAACAGGGAGCTAAACTTTTCCCTCATGATGTCTGACAGGATTCCTGCAATTTACCCCCAGAAGAGTGACAGAACAGAAATATCCAGATCTGTCATGGTCCTTTTGTTTCTCAGAAGTGTGTGGATACTTATGTTAATCAGGACTGACTTCCTTCTGTAATGATATCCATCTTTGATGATGTTGAAGTTCACAGTTATATGATGGCATGTGAGTACAGGCATGCTCCAGATGATCTGAATAGGGTGCTTTCCATGTTCAGAGCAATTTCTTCTTTGCTTTAAATAAACAATGGAGTGCCCCTATTTTCTTTCTTTAAAAGACCAAAATGCAGCCCATTTTTTTTCTAGATATAGCTGGGCCTCTGATTAGATCTGTAATTCCTTAGCAAAGCATGCTTGCCACCAAGAAGGGTTCATGCAGGATGGCCTCTTCCATGGTGCCTTCAAATGAAACAGCGTGAGTACATAGGAGTGGGCAGTGAGTCAGGGCCAGCGAGATGGAGTCTTTCTGTCCCACCACTGCTTGTTGTCAGCGGAGACAAGCAGCTTCACAGCAAAGAAAGGCAATAGACCTTACAGTAATATGATAATTCACTCTTGAATAGAAAGTAGTGTAGAAGAAATATTACTTCCTATTTTGACTGAAAATGTTCTTATACTTCTGCAGACAGTAAAGTTAATTACAATGCAGCTGGAGAACTTGGAGTGAAACTGCGTTGAAGGAGCTTATTTAGTCCCCTTTTCCAGCTGAAATAGAATTTTAAACATTTTCTTTAAAATTCTCAACAAGCCCATTGGCATGAAGGAAAGCATGTCCAATAGATCTGTGCAGCTCCTTTCACCATAAGTTTCTCAACTGTATTCTTTGGTGGAGGTAGAAAAGATCATATTCTCCTTGTCAGTGAAAAGTTGTGAGCTGTTGTATTAGCTTTTTTTTTTGTCAATAGGTGTATGGTTGCCAAATGAGATGTGGATTGCAACTTGAAAACATAGGTATTATGTGCACAGATGCCATTCAATAAGAGACAAAGGTGATAAGCACAGAAAGAAAAAACCCAGGTGATACTGTGAATCATGATACTGTGCCAGAATTTTATGTTCATGAGATACCTTGTTTTCCTCACCTCTGAGTGTGCTAGTTCCTAGGAGAGGAAAGAGTTCAAAAGCTTTACTCCAGCAAACCCACAGAAAGCCTGCAGTCATTCACACTTCACTATTAAAACATATCATGACCTGAAAGACCGAGAAAGATGTCCTCTATCTGACAGTGTTGTAAAACAATTATCATGGTCCCTTTCTCCTCTGAACAGTATTCATGGAAATCTAGCCGAAGCACCTAAGTAGAAGAGTCCTCTGGCCAGTAGTATAAAAAAACAGCATCATTCTTGAGACAAGGAATACATCTTAGCGTTGAGACTGACCTGAACTTTAAAGGATCTGAGCCCAGGCATGCAAAGAATAACAATTGGTACATGTCATAGTACCTTGTAAAAGCAGGCACTGTGGAAGCTGACATGACCATCACTTTTGCTGGAAGATTCATGGTACAGGCAATACCTCATCAAAATAGCCCAGAGAAATAATGGGGTATGCCTGAGAAGCTATGAGATATGGCCCAAATCTACATGAGATGAGCCTTTATCCCACTCCAGGACTGTGACAGTGACACATAGGCTGATGAGGTATTTTGAAGCATTTGGGCGATAAGCACCAAGAGTTCCTCATAGACATCAAGGCTAGAATTACTGCCAGATAAAGTAGAGTGGAAGTAAAAGTGCAAGATGAGATAAGGAACACAATGTTAAGGGCTTCTAGAAGGGCTATGACATGGACTGCAGTTTCTCATCTTCAGGTTGCAGGACACATCCCTCTGAGCTTTCTCTACTGGGAAAGTCACATACTGGAGTGCTGAAACAAGCTTGCTGAAATGTGGCTGTGTTGTAATTAATAAATACACTAACAGAGTCTTCATTGCATTATAAGGACATTTAGAATTTACTCTGGGAAACCTTTCAACTCCATTAAATTCACCTTTGTCACAAGATAAAGTGCTGCTCATAATGGGCTCATTAACATGCAGACTGCAGTTCAGCCCCATCCATTAACAGTTGGCAGGCAAGAGTTTCCAAAAACACCCCAAGAAACATTTTCCCTGACCAGGGGCTGGCTTCCTCAGCATGTCTATTAGTCCTTTGTGGGATGTTTCATGACAGACCTGCTATCTCCCTGTGCCGTTTAAATGTACTGCCAAGACCAGCTGTAATCAGTTAGGGATATGGAAGAATCTGCCAGGAGCTTCCACCCTGCTGCTAGGATCTTTATTTGACTCAAAAGTTGCCATGAGCAGAAGATGCCAGCCCCATGCAAGAACCATAGGCATTTTCCACCTCTCTCTGGCTTGGCTGACTCTCATGTAGAGCCTAAATGTCAACTGCTCTGATTAAGTGCATTAGAGCCAGGTGTGATGATTAACAGTGAATGATAACAATGGCATTTCAGTGGTTGATAATAGGCTTCCAAACTTAATCTCTCACACTCTCACAGAGATAAAGAATAATTCTTCCAGCAACAACGATTACACAATAAAATTTGCATTTGCTCTGTGCTGTTGAGCTATGGCACCTGGTTTTACCCAGTGGCACTTTTGAGACCCCAGTGCTGGGGATGGTGCCAGCTCAGGATTTTACGGATTTCTGATGTCGTGCAGGTCTATCTCCTGGAGCAGGGAATTCATGTCTTTGTTCTTTCCTTCTTTCTAATGCCCAGAGCTCCAGTCGGCAACTGATAGGGAAATACAGACTAAGGGAAATTGAAGTTGTCCCTAGGTAATCTATCTGAGCTTACAACCTTTGGACAAAACTCACAACTTTGAAGCACAATTTATTGATTTGAGTTCTGAGGATTGTCATTCTGGGTCTGGCATATCTACAGTAGGGGTGAGAGCTATAAAATTGTCACTGGGCTAAGAGGCTCAGCAGAGAAGCTAGACTGGACTGTAAGGATAACTTTGTAAACACTGAGAGCAACTTATCTGAATGAGATGAAAGCCTGTCAGTGACTGAGGTAAATGAGAAGCTTGACATGAGGATTTGGGACTTCAAAGTGTTGCATTACAGCAGCCTGAATGCCAGGACACCAAGACTTAACAATCCACTCAAGCACAGATTCAGTGAGTAGCTGACCTTCGATGAAACTTTCTACTGGATAGGATCTATGGAACAAAGCACACTGGGTTCAAGAGGGCAAAACTCCCGCTGAAATTGTAAATGAAACATGGGCAGCCTGTTTTGTTTTAGGACAGTGCCTGCCAAGAGAAAACCCTCATTCCCTCCGACCTGTCCTTCATTCCATGGTGCAGACAGCACTAAACTGTGGGCAAGGCGTTGTGTCACTGGAATGAATGAGTGTCCCACAGCTTTGTATCCCAGGGGTTACTGTTTGCTGCGTAAATTCATACAAAAGAAAAATTGTTCCTTTTTTATTGAAGTCTAAGTCTTGCCTGTGTTGCTCCTGAGCTTCCTGATAGGAGGTCAGCTCTTTCAAAGATGTTTCTCACATCTTGACCAGGCCTATAAATTCAGGGTCTAGAACAAGAACAAAGCAATCAAGTGGCACATTGAGTGAGAAAACTCTAGTTTCAGGGCAGGTAGGACAGCTAAACAGAGTATACATCTCTCTGCTAGAGAATAATGTGATTTAGTGGACAAACAGCAAGACATTTAAAACATAAACATAACAATTATGGTTAGATTTTACAGCTACCAAATGTATTAGTCCTTAAACAAACATCTAATGGGACTTCAGCCTTCATTATGTTATAGATGACAATATAATATTGGCTTTCACATTTATAGATTAACTTTTTATATCACAAGTATTTTGATATAGTACAGTTTAGACTCACTTTTAACTGCTTTTGTATAGTGTTATCTGTCAGTTTACATATGAATTCATATGAATGGTAATGTAATAAATACATTGTGTCATAGGCATTAGCAAACTGTTAAAAATAGACTAAAAACACCCCTATGTAACCAATTTGAAGAACAGTGAAAAAACCAATGATTTTCTGTACATCTGTGGACTGACCTCTCCAAGTAGAAGAATGATGGGAACCAGAGCATAAGTATCAAAAAGTGTGCCACAATGGGAACACAGGAAGACCTAATCTATAGAATATCCTGCAGGCAAGTCAGAAGTTAAAAACCAAATGAGAAGAGAACCTGGAATATCAAGAGTTCCCAAGGAAGTTGGAATTTAAAAAAACACATTAATATGCATGAGCCTCAGAGACATACAATATAAAGATAGCACTCTTTCAAACCTATGGTGTGCTCTCTGGTTCATTGGCCAGAGACACCCCAGCACTGGATATTTTTGGGTTTTTTGTCCCTTACTTTATCCCTTACCAAACTTCTTAAAAACTCTAAAGTGTGATCTTTGTTTTTTACAATTATTTTGAAACATCAGGCTTCAGAGGATAATAATTTTCTTATAATATCTAGCATCATGTCTTCAGGGTAAGGGATATTATTTTAAAAAGTCAAAGCAGACTTCATCCCTAATGTATTAAGCTTCATTCAGTTTGTATTTTTGCATTTTTGCCTCCACTGAATTCCTCCTCCTTTTCACTTTGCCTCTGGTATCCCAACTGTTCACATTTCCTTTGCTCAGGCTTCATGAAATGAACCCAAGGTGCAGATTTTGGTGAAACCAAGAGAATTTGGAATTAACTTTGCCTTTTTCAGAGAAAATACTGTGTCTATGTCTTGAACTATGCTTTGTTTAGCAGCATTGCACAGTTTCTGTAATCATGTCCTAACAGTTTGTTGAGCATAGTAACTGTATCCCTACAGATCTCCCACAGAGGAAACTAAAGATGCTCATTATAATCACAGCTGGACTGTCCTGAACACCTCTTTGAAAATCAAAGCAGTTAAATTATTCTTTTTCCTCTTCATTTTTACCCATTTCTGTATTGCTAGCTTTATCTGGGGTACGATTTGGTCATCCAAATACAGGTCAGGGTTGGAATTACTCTAGGTTTATTTCTTGCAAAATATTGAAATACTTCACTAGGTTTTGGCACCGTGTTATTCCCTTTTGAAGAAAGATTTTTTTCTTCCAGCTGTGAAAAGTGGAATAACACTTCAGGATTTTTTAAAAGTTTAATAGGGAATGAAATAAGGGACAAAAGTCCAGCGCTGGGGTGCTCCTGGCAAACAGCCAAAGAACACACCAGTAGTCCTCAATAGTGTTATTTTTATACTGTTACATTACTGGGGTACATGCATATTCATAAGGTCTATAAATTTTTCACACATTCTTGTAAATAGTTTGATGTTACAGGAATTCTTCTGTTTGGTTTCTTAATACTCTGCTTTACCTGCATGACATCCTGTGTGTCATGTTAATGTATTTTATTCCTTCTCATGTCTCTATCATGTTGTTTTACGTCCTCTGATAAGGATTTAATATGTCCTCTTTGAATTTAACATGATATTTTCTAATTGTCCTCTGGTGCTCTGGTTTGTGTCACAGTTATCACTTAGAAAATTCAGTGAGCGGAGAAGGGTGGGGGGTAATGATTGCCTTACACCATTTGTTTTGGTTACATAGAGGTATTTTAATACCCAATGTTTAGTTAAGGCCTTTAATACTGTATATTCAGCACACTACTACTTCTATAAGCTATGCAGTACACACTTAAACTGGTAGCTTACATTATACTAACAATTAGCTAAATAAAGGTATATATGATACTATATGTAAATACTTCCGATCAATGCGGAGACTAATACATCAGTATGGAAACAAATATCTTATTGTAGTCCTTTTTAACAGTCTACAAATGTGAGGAACCACCTAATTATCTTACACTGTTCTCTGAGTTAGTTATATGAATAAAAACATTTTAACTTCACATAGTCTCTATTTAAATATTATGCTAAGATATATTTATCACACAACTACTTTTATAAATTATATGGTGCATACATAAACGGACAGATTATACTATACCAAAAAGCAGTTAAAAGGAAATATAAATTGTACCATATCAAAACTTTTGTGATTAATAATAGGCAAAAGCTAATACATAAATGTGAAAGCCTATACTATATTGTCATCTATTACACAGCTATATCTAACATCTTACCTTGCATGTGTCATATCCTGAGTAGCTTTAACTCACCAAGATAGCAGAAACTACCCCAGAAATTAGGATCACATCCTACCAGGCCAATGATTTGTACAGTTCACTGGAGTGTTTGGTGTGCAACAAGAATGAGCTCAAAGGGCCAGGAGAAGGAGAGGCTAGCTCACAGGACAAGAGGAAGTGGAGAGGTAAAGAAATACAAAGGGATGAGGAAGACAATCCCTTCCTTTAAGCAGAAAAGGCTGTGTGGGCTCAGCTGACCATGCACCAAGACTTGGTTTCACCAGTGGCATAGCAAGTTCAGTATCTCCTTCTGGGTGCATGGTTCATTTGGAATAGCTATTTATTTTTCAAGGGGAAAAGATTTTTTTTAAAATTTCTGAGTTGCTATTAGAGACAAACAGCACCCCTTTTCCCACTTCCCTTTGCAGTCAGAGGCTTTTCTTGTTTACAGGTGGCATCTAAGACTCTACAGAGAGGCTCTGAGGTCTGTGTGTAGAATCTGTTTAGCACATATAACTGGTCAGACTTTTCTTTGTTCTAATTGATCTGCAATTCTTTTTTTGTATAACTAGGGAAGCAAAATGCCTCTACCTCAATAAAACTCTGCTTCTCACACTCAGTCCTCCAAGGTTTAAATTAATTGTGTGTACTTAGTTCCTGCCCAGGCTTCTCCTCAACATACCATGATGTCTATTACTGTGTATAAAAATGATCAGTGTTGACACAGGACTGAGTGAGCACTTTGCATTATCAGCTCCAGCATTTGCCTTTGCACTTTATTTCATGCAACAAAAGCATAATTCACAGCAAGGTGATTTCTTGAAGGGTTTTCCACTGACAATTTGTCTAAAAAGAAATGCTGCTCGAGAAGACAGAGAAGTGAGTTTCTTCAACCCATTCAGCAAAGTTACTGAGGAAATCAGTCAAACCTTCCATGCTACTGCTATGACCTGAGGTGCATGTTGCAGTTCCTGGGCTCTTGGTCCCACTGATATTAAATGAAAAAGAATGAAATCTTGTTGATTCAATTAGTATTATTTTGGCCAGGTTTGGTCTACTTCACTGCACTTTATGTCATCCCATCCAATTTAATCGTTTTCACTTCATTTCAGATTTTTTAAAAAATTTTGCCATTTACTTCATCACAATTCCTCTCCTGTGTGTTCTGTTCACTTCATTCCCTGATTTCAAGGTTTTATTTCCTTTCATGAAATGAAGAATTTTCATATGAAAATGAAATGAAATGAAATAAAGTGAAATTAAATGAAGAATTTTCATTTCATGAAAGGAAATGAAATCTCGCTATTTCTATGAGTATTATTTCTGCAAGTTTCAGTACATTTCACTGCACTTTATGTCACCCCATTCAACTTAATTATTCTAATTTCATTTTTTTCTTTTTTAAATTGCATTTCATCATAACTTCTCTGTCCAATAATTTAGCTTTGTTCCCCAATATCGAGATTTCATTGCATGTCATTTCAGCAATATTTGGAACTTTTAACTGCACCTCATGTAATTCCTATTCCATTTAAATTCAGAATTCATTCATTTCAAAATTTTCTTCTTTTCTTTATGATTGCATTTCATTGTCATCTCTCTCCTATGTGTTTGGTTCAGCTTGTTCCCTGGTTTTGAGATTTAATTTTCCTTTTATGAAATGAAGAATCTTCATTTCTTGAAAGGAAGTGAAATCTCAAAATCAGGGAAGAAACTGAAATGAACAGACTGGACAGGACATACGATGGAAGGAAATGCAATTAAAAAATGAAATGAAATCTCACTAATCCAATGAGTATCACTGCAGCCAGTTTTGGTCTGTTTTGCTGCACTTCATGTCATTCCATTCAATTGAATTGTTTTCACTTCATTTCAGAATTTTTGGGTGTTTTTCAATTGCAATTTATTTCATCATAATACATCTCCTCTGTGTTCATGTCACTTTGTTCTCCAATTTTGAGATTTCATTAAGTATCATTTGGGCAATTTATGGTGCTTTCATTTCAACTCATGTCATTCCATTCCATTTATATATTTTTACTTAATTTCAGATTTTTTTTTTAATTTGGAATTAATTTCATCATAATTCCTCTCTATCTGTTCATTTCACTTCATTCCCTGATTTGAGATTTCTTTTTCTTTTATGAATCATAATTGGTGTGGGGAACTACCCCTCTTTTCATTGTTCTGGGGGCCATGGCAGTAAGATGCAATGTTTCATCTGAGCTTTCAGAGATCACCACCAGCCTCTGACCTGCCCTGCCTTTACTGTATCTTACCTCCTAACTGTGCACACTAGGTTTGCTGACCCTCACCAGCCTACATCATGCCACCTGAAGCAGGGATGTGCTTGTTGTGCAATGTTCTCTCTTCTGCAGCAGAAGAATCTTTCTACTGCTGCTGGCTGAAAAACTTTTAATTATCCTCCTTGGACTTTTGTGCATCATAATCAACAGTTAATTGCAAACAATCAGACAAATTGGTGATCTAGGGAAGTAGAGAAGAGTGACAGAGGGGAGCAGGGACTAAAGCAGGAGGCAACTCCAGTGATGGGCACAGCTGATGGCAAACAGCTGTTTGGAGTAGAGGCGTCTCAGTGAAAGAGAGGCTGCAGTGGAAGCCAGAGCATCACTTCTTTCCTCCGTCCCTGAAGCATCTTCACTTTGCAACTCCTGGCACATCACCTCCCTTTTAAGGCAATACAGCTTGGTTTTGCTGACAGCATTGTTAGGTCTCATTAGTCCATGGAAGAAACAACACACTGTAGGATGGCAAAAAAGGAGACTTAAAAGCCAGAGCACCAAACCTTACAGAGCTCAAGAAGTGTTTGGACAATGTGCTCAAGCACATGGTGTGATTCTTGGGGCTGTCCTGTGCAGGGCCAGGTGCTGGACTTCAGTTGGGTCCCTTTCAACTCAGGATAGTCTATGATTGTATTATAAGGTAGTAGTAACACTGCTGTTTTTCCTGTTGTTATCCAGATGTTCCCTAGCATCTCAGAAGAGACCTGCCGGGCTGGATCTAAGCTCCAGGAAGGTGAAGGCCTTGAAGGGGTGGCCCCAGCATGTGGTGCAATCCCAGCCACAGAACAATCTTTCTAGAAGGACGAGAGAAGCACAGAAAAGAGCTCCTGTGCCCAAAGCTGGTATTTTACCCCCAGAGCACAAGGACTGCCATGTTTTAGGTCGTTTACAGTTCGACGTTACCACTAGCAACAAAAGGCGACCAAGGGGTTTCTGTCCGTTCTATTTGCATCACTTTCCGGTTGCCATATTCTTGGGCAGGGTGGGTTATATCTTTTTTAAGTACAGAGGGAGCGCTGTCTTCTTCACGACGGCTTTTTCAAAGGATGCCGGATCCACACCCTGAGGGCAGCCCGTGAGCCTGGAGCTATCCCGCCCTTGGCAAAGCGGGAAGGGCGGCGGCGGCGGGAGCGACGCCGGGCCGGCAGGGGGCAGCACTGCCCGTCCCCGGGCCGCGCTCCGGGCGCTCCATGAATCCCAGCCCAGCTCCCGCCGCCTGCCCTTGTGCTGCTTTCCCGCGTCTGAAATATTAATTAGGGGAAGGGGAAGGGGAAAGAAGAAGACAGGAAAAAAAAAGGAGGAGGAAGAAAGCCTTTTACATTGCGGCACTGTATTAAACTTACAGTGCTATAAATCGGCACCGTAAAACTGTAACTCAGAGGCTGGGTGTTAGACAAACCTGACACGCGGCTGGGGGAATGGCAGAGATTTTAACAAAGTGCATCATATACAGTTTCTGCGATGTACATAAAACTTACTATTTTGTACCCCTATTAGCTGATTTTTACAACGTTTTCAGGAACCAAAAGATAAAAATGGCAAGCAACAGAAACAAGCAAATCAATTCAGAAAAATATAAAAATGTGAGCTTGCATCCAAGAAGTGAGTGACAGTTCAGCCTGTTTTATTTGTTTGTTTGCCTGTCTGAGGTGGTTTGAGAAATCTGAGTTAATTTAAAAATATTTTCCTTCCAGTTTCTTTCTTTCAAAGTCTTGCTTTGCTTCCCGCAGGTCAGGATAGACACTGCTAGATAAATAAGGCACTGTAAAATCGGTTATTCTTGAACGTATTTACAGTCTGATCTCCAGATTTCTATACCTCAAATGAAAATCAGCTGATTTGATCCCTACTGGTTTTTTATAATCACAGATGATCTCAAGGGATGTATTCTCCCCGCCTCCCATCCCCTCCCCCAGAGGAAAAAGAAGTTCTTCTGGTTTGTCCATTTGATTTGACCTTCAAAGCCTTATCTCCTGTCTTTGTCCTCTTTGCTAGAGGAACCCTGACAAGAACTTTTGAAACCATAAATAGACACATCATTATAAAGCAGTAACATGGGCTGCAGCTCTCCTTTCCTGGTAAAGGTGAGCAAGGATGTGCAGCTTGTTAGCTTCCTTTGCTAAGAGAGGGAAGGGAGAGCTGCACTTCATTTTGAAGTTTCATGCGATATCACAAATCAGGTCCCTTGGCAAAGAGGGGAACCAAACACTAAATATGCTGAAGTGAGTAACTACCTTGAGTGAAGAGAATCCTTTAATGTGAGCATGGTGTAGGTAATGTAGTATTTATTTATGGCAGAAAAACTGTAAAGAGCATAGCATCGATTTCTTGGTTTTTCTTTTTCAGGTTGGTTTCATGGGGCTTGGTCTGTTGGGAGGATTTTCTGAGAAGCCCCTGAATAGCTCATAGCTGGATGGCTTCGGTTCTGACCCCTCAACCCGAGAGGTTTGCCACTCACAGTATTCCTGGAATGACACAGGGGCTCTGGCTGGAGGCAGGCCAGGACATTAGATGAAACTGCTTTTGTGGCACTTCTGTATCTGATACATAGAGGACAGATTTCCCACTGTATCACTCTGCAGCATTTGACTCTCTTGACCACGAAATTCTCTATGTCCCTGCTGAGGAAGGGATATGCAGTCTTGTGGTAAAGGTTCAGTGGAACATACCCAGTTATTAGAGATGAAAATATACGCCACTACTACTAATGCCTGGATGTGGTGCTGTCCCACATCCAAGCTTTTCCCCTCTTTTGCTGACGCAATTGAACACAGTCTTTGGAGTGTAGAAGACATTGCTGCAACCCAGAACACTTCAACAGCTCATGCTGAGTGTGCCATTCCTTTCTCTTATGTTTTAAGATAAACAGTCAAATTCAAAGTCTCAGTCATTGAGAGTCCTTAGTAGTCTGTATCAAAGTATCTAAAAATGTGATCTTATTAGAACCACCTGATTTATATGAGAGTCTTGCCATTTTCCATTGCAGGAAAAGGCAAGAGGTGGACCTTTGATATCCTCCTCCAGTAGTTTTAAGCAGTGTTCAGTGTCTCACTGAAATGTGGGGGGAAAAAATTCTTACCTGAGATGACTAGCACGTTACGCACTTCGCATGAACAGGGAACGTTCTCTGCCTCTGGAACATGTATCCCTCCAGACAAGCACTGGGCAACACTGTTTCNGCCTGAGATGACTAGCACTTTACTGAGATTACCAGCATGTACAGATTCCCTTGCACTTTGCATGAACAGGGAATGTTCTCTGCCTCTGGAACATGTATCACTCCAGACAAGCACTGGGCAACACTGTTTCACCAACAGAATGGTGACTGGCTCCTCAGAACTGGCCACCAGGAGTGCCTGGCTGTCATTGCAGTCTATAAAGTCTCTCCCTCAGTCTTTTCATGCACACACATTCCCCATGTACATAATGCTTAACTTTAATTTTCTGTGCGTCCAAACCATACAATTTATGAAGAGGGTTAAAAATATTGAATTAATTCAGAAGACAGAGATGAAAAGAATCATTCTGAGATATTCACAGGGATGGTAGTAGTAACAACAGAAAGAGGTTGTGGGTTTTTTTGATACTGAACTTAATTGCAGGCATCTAGGGTTTAAAGACCTTGTGTTATTGATGGGGGTGCATTAGCAAAAGGAGGTACTCTAACATAAAACTGAAAATTAGCATGTACAGTAGGTTGTCAAGAGAAAAAAATAAGAACAAAGGAGACTGCTATTATCTTTTATTATTATCTTTTAATTCTCCCCTATTTTCCTTCTGCATGCTCTCTCTCTGTCAGCCTTCTCTCTTTCAATAATTACAATAACCAACTTACAATGATAACAGAAATAATCTCCTGCAAGATAACTAAACAAACTACACGTTATCTGTACTGAACTGTGCTTACTTACAGTAGGTACATCACTTATGGAAAATCCAATAAAATTTTAATTAAAAAAACATGTATGTTGTCAGTTAAGATGCAAAGACGGCGTGCAAACACATTCAAAGTGGTCCATAAATTTCTTGGTATTTGATATAATAGGGAGGAGGTCAAACCTACCCCAAACAGAACAAAACAAAACTAAAGCCCACCAGGTCTGAGGAGCTCTATTTATGTTCTATACAGAGCACTGATTACTTGGGAATTCAAAAGCGGGGGGAGGAGACAATCCTCCCTTGAGCAACAATCACATCCACCCACCTCCACCACTGCTGGAAGCGAGTGAGCAAAAGTTAATTAAAGATTTTGCATCTCCCCACTGCAGCGCTGTATTGATAGCTCTGGATCTTGAGATAAACTACAGCTCTCCCACACTGTATCGCTAGTACGCCTTCAACTTTGCCCTGGAGGCACCACTTTGGAGGATAAGATTTTTGGTTTCCCTGGTGTACTTGAGGCTTGGCCTTTCTGCTAGGACTGAAACGAGGAGGAGTGATGAATGCCAGCCAATAGGTAGGTGCATGTCTCAGAGGAGCAGGACTGTAAGTAATTACTCAGTCATGAGTCACCATGGCTTCAGAGGATTCCAGTCCTCTGTTAGTTGTTTGCTCTAAGCATAGGAAGACTATTTCACATAAAGGCTACTTGGCATAGAATTTCTGCACAGGTACTGTGAATGTGGAACAGTTCTCAGCTGACTAAACCAGAAGATTTGCTAGAGCAAATTATGACATGAACCCAGTCCTTGACACCACTCCATGCCCTGAGTTTGTCCTGCTCCTCTGAGCCATTATTTTTTGTGGATCTGGTGTGAATGCTGGCATGGTCTTTTCATGACTGTTGTGCTCCTATGGCAGGCTGGGAACGGTGGCTTCAGCGGTCTCTTTGAAGACAGAAGTGCATATCCTTCACCCATATTTTTTCTCTGAGCTCTTGCTGCAGGGCATCACTGGGAGGAAATCTTGGCAGTGATATGATCAGCATGGATCAACAGTTGTGCTTTGCACTGTTCTCACTGGCTGAGTGAGCAACCACACCTGGGATTGCATTTAGTGCAGAGAAAAGCAAGGCTGTGAGGTGGAAGGACCTATTTCCTCTGGGAGCATATTGCTGTGGTACACCTGCTGTTGCAGGACACTGAGTTTTGAGGCTATTACTGAGAGACAATGCTTACATTTAAAGACATATATGGGCTGTACCTAGTTACAGAACCACAGCAGCCTAGCACGGCAAGACAGTTAGAACCCAGCCCCTTTTAGGCTGGAAATTAAGACTAAGGTATTAAAATGTATGACCAAGGTTAGAGAGGTAAGGTCAAGAAGGCCAAGGTTAACATGTGTCTCAGCCAAAGAAATTTATATTAAAGACATAAATCTTTACATCTGAAAATCTCAAAATGTTTTAAATCCTGATTAGCTTTCTCTATGCAGCTCTGTTGAAGGCTGTTGGTCTTTTAGGGGAAAAAAGCAGCAGGCTACTCCATGCTATACTGTGTCTGTATTGCCTTCAGGTCCTCTCAGAGTGCTGATGGCTGGGGTTCGTCACCGTGTTCACTGGGGATGAGCCCGGTGATTGCACTACAGGAAAGCAGATGCCATTGAGGGAGGGTGTGGGGATATGGCTGAGTATGGATTGAGATGATTTCGTATAAGTGGTGGTTCATGTGATAGGATAGAGTTGCACCAAGTTTAAGTGGTATCAGGATGCAATGGGATCCATACAGGGAAGGGATAGCAGGAAACAAGGCTCATTGATTGGCCCTCTTTGGGAAGGGCTGGGCAGACAAGTTGGTCCAGAGAAAACCAAAGCTCTTCCTTGTTGACTTCCTTCAGAGAGAAAATTTTGAAATCACAGCTCTGTACCAGGCAATGAAGGAGGGGCAGCTGCTGGCTGGGCAGGATGAGGCCAGCACAAGGTCCCACGGAACAACCCATGAGAAGTCTGTGGGCTGATGTGCCACACTGCATATGGCCAGGGGCTGAGCGGGCTGAACAGAGCACCCTGGCGCCAGTGTGGGTAAGGGTCCTGGGAAAGCTGACAAAATCAAAATGGGCTTGACTTTCTTAAATCTCATCTTGAGGGACTTGGATACTGTGGAAGAGCTAGACCCTAGCAGAGACTGAGGGAGAGGATAAAAATTGACACATGAACTAGAACATGTGTGGCTCCACAGAGCCTGGAGGGGAAACTAAGGCATCATGACTAGTACCCTAATGAGCCAACTATGGGCCACAGGGTCTTTGTCTCATTAGTGCTTTCTCTGACAATGAAGCAAGGCACCTTCTAGCATCTAGAAAGTCATGACCATCAGCCACAAGTAGACAGTTGTAAACTGCTTGGAACCATCTCCCAAAATGAAAATGGAGAGACACATACAAGACTGAAGCAACTGCTGACTGGAAAAGCAGGGAGGAGCATGGTACTGCCAGCTGCCGCCAGGAATTGCCTTGGGCTCACTCCAAGTCCCACACAGGCAGTTTGCTTTGGGCATTCTCAGAGAAACCTCTACATCCTTTTGTGACCTTCATGCAAGCTCTTGCATGAGGACACTGTATGATGTGGGGGTGGTTTCTCCTACAGCAGCAAGTGACTGGCAGCTCTGGCTTTTTTTTTTTCTCTCTCTCTCCATTTTTGATTACAGAACTGCTCTGTTATTCTAGCAGGTCTGAAATTAGACACAGGTGCAAATTAACTAAGTCACAAGTGCATTACATTTGGTAATTTTTCTGTCAAGAGTAACGCTGAAGGGTTGCAGAGAATAATAAGAGCAGCCGAGAGCCAAGTGGCTGGTCCAGGTGTATCTGGCTGCTGAGTGTGCCTCCCTGGTGGTGGTTTGAGGCAAGGTGTCTATTTTCACAACACAGGCTGCAGTATCACCTGCTTCCTGGTAGTTTTCTTCCTCTGATTTTTGTCTGCCATTCCTCTCCTCTGGCTGCAACTCTCTTTGAGAACTCACCCCCCTGATTGCAGAGCTGCAGTTGTCATGGTTATGTCCTGGTCCCGGGATTTCAGAAAGACAGTAGAGCAAAAGCCTGGATCCTCCTCCTCCTCTTCTTTCTCCTCTATGGTGTAGGCCCTGTGTATTTTCCAGATGAAGGGAGAAAGTATGTCAGTCTGCCCAGCTGTGACAGGCAGGTGGAGGAATCCAGCTCCATCTGCCACCAAAGAGGTGCACAAGAATCTGCTGCCCCTCCTCAACACCATGGCTGCCTCTCTGCAACTTGTAAGAGAGCACTGGTTGCAGGAGCAGCTTCCAAGCAGCAGAGCTAAATAAACCAGTTGTCATAAAGCAACCACCAGACTCTGTCTAAGGAGGTGTGAGTATCTTGTGTAGCATATAGCATAACTAACTAATGTGATGTGGTTGGCAGAGGACAGTAAGACAGTGTGAGAATGCATGGAAGTGTTATTCTGATGTGGCTGCTCACAGATGTAGAGTGCTCATTTTGTGGAGGGGCCTTTTCTGGCTCCCTGTGGCAACTTGCTAGTCATCTCAATTCCAAAGATGCTGAGATTTGAACACAGGAACTGAGATAAGTCTCAGTACCAGCTGCACTCTGTGAAAAGTTTCTGCCCTGATGTGCAATAAAGGTACAAGAGAGATGATGAAATGCCTGAGCAAGGGAGCTGAGATCCTGTCTACAACTCCTCATATGAAGCTGTGCACTTATCTGTCAAATCAAGGATGCAGTATGCTGGCAGGTCAGCATGCGGATAAAGCTAGTCCTGCTGCTCTCTCACAGATAAGTGAAAGGCTTCATTCACCAAGCAGTTAATCTGGAGGGCTTTCACTGGTGCTAAATTCATACTATTTATTTAAAGATTAAATGAATGGTTCTATACAAATTTGTAAATTATTTAATTACATAATTGCATCAAATGATAATATACTGCTGCAGAAAGCTGGCATGAAAGCTTTACAGGCCTAGATTTCTATTTGCTGTGGCATTCAGACAGCTCCTCACCCAAGTGGAGCTGAGCTCTGCCTGTGCTGGGACATGCATGTGCCTGAGACAGGGCTTCACCTCCCTTTCCATTCCCTGAGGGCTGCTGCATTACAAGGAATATTGCTTATAGCCATGCAGGGCATACTGGAAATGCCTTCCCCATTTGGTTCCTTATTTCAAGATATAGGAAAATTGGCTTCAATTTTGGTCACTTTTTTTCAAAAATTGTATGCTTTGTAACTGGAAAAATAGGTCAGCAGTTGCAGACCTAAGTTCAGAAACGTTTTCTTAGAAGTGTCAAAAGTAAACATGTGCTTTTAGAGCACAGTGACTGTGAACTGCTTATACTGTTTCCTTCTGTACTAAAATCTTCCCTTTCCAGCTTATGCGACCAAAGCTGCCTTCCAGGAATGGATCAGGATACAACCATCCAACCAGCTGCTCTGGGTGAGACCCAAGAGCTGTTTCGCTCAGAATCCAGTACCTGGCAGCAGCAATGGCCTAGAGAAGAGCACCAGAAATAAGCCACTAGACAATGAAGCTTCCCTGGTGTGCTCTCCTTGGCTGCCTGTGGACTGCAATCATGTGAACTCCTGAACCAGAGGTGGCACTGAGGGGTAGTGACAAACTGATTCTCATGAACATCCTATGTTATGACCCATTTTTCTTTTGAAGTAACTGTATTTGCCCTTCCTAAAGCCTTCCTTATCCCAGCAGATTTTAGTGGATTTATGAAATATTCCTCCTTCTTTCTTCTTGGTGTTAAATTGCGCTCTAAAACATTTTAATTGTAGCATATGTGAGAGATAGAAACTTTTGAGGAGTAGAGAACATTATGGGCAGTAGCTAGGCACCATTAACACTGGGATCTACCCATAACTCCATGACGAAAAAGAAATCACAGTTCTCCTGTGTCTTCTAGAAATTAAAACAGTAGTAATCATCTTTCATTGGCTGAAGGGGTGTGCTTCATACACACAGGAAAACACAGGAAGTTTCGCAGTCACTGATCTTGATTAGTCTGTTACAGCTCCATGTGGACATCCCAGCTAGTGCTCAGCCCTCCTTAGCAGTAAAACTGCAAAGGTTTCTAACCTCACCCCACTTTTGTTTGGAAAAGTGTTTGTGTATGTCAGGATGAAACGTAGAAGGGGCAAGTGATAGAGAGAGTGGTAAATGTGTGGAGTAAGGAAATAATAGCTGTAAGCCTTTGCATGGGTACACCCTAGGCTTGCTAATGCCTCCAGAGTCGGTCCTTTTTTCACCTTCATTCTGCTTTCTGATTCAGCTTTACCAGGCTCCTCCCTCCCCCCACAGTCCCCTGGCCCCTGTTTATTAGCACAGAAATGCCTCTGAGCAAGCTAAACTCATTGTCTAGCCAATGTCCTGGTTCCTGTCTTCAAAGCTGCAGCATTTCTAATCTGTTTTCACTTCTGTCACTGATTCCACTGGGGCTCTTGGCTAATCATCCAAACTGTTTTGTAACCTTGCCATCTCTATCCGTGCTGATAGCCTTGCTGCCCTCACTGACTCCTATCCACTTCTCACAGCCCTGGTTCAAAATGGAAAGGTTAATCCTCCAAACCCTTCAGTAGTCACATCTCCTCTTGAGAAACACCTTTTCAGGCCATTCTCCACTGTACATCACAGTGCTAGGAAGAATGTAGAGAGATGCCCTTTTAAGATAATGGCATTAAACCTTAGATCTAAATTCATCTTACATGACAGAGATTTTGTTACCACTCCAGCAGAATTTTCATATTGATTTCTCTGGAACATCTCAAGGCATTCTTAAAAAAAAGGTTTCTGAAGGTGGGAAGAATGGAAAGCTTTCTTGACCTTTCTTACCACTGCTCTCCTCTGAGCATGCTCTCTCTAGGTAACTAGTCACTAGGGCACGCTTATCTGGCCAAAAGGCCACTTAAATTGTGTGTAGCACTTATACCACTCTAAATGATTGTGTTTTTCTTGGGAACATGATCTACTGGAACAAGAGTTTGGGTCATTGGCCTTTGTTGCAAACTGACAATCTCGATGGCCTTGTTCCCAGTAAAGAGTGTCTTGGTGCTAACGTGAATAGATTATAACTCCATGACACTGCAATTACACAAATGTTTATACTGCCTCTTATTCTAGAAAGAGAAACGTTTACTACCTGTTCATTCCCTTTTTATGCCAATGGTTTCACAATTTAATATAGCACCAATTAAATAAAACTGTTCCTTGCCACTAATGAACTGGGCTTGTGTACAGGAGAGTATTATACATAAACCATGTGTGTCAAAGATCCCCACAGCACAGCATTTTTTATCTTCAGGAGTAAAAAACTGGACCTTTCAGAAAATATGTAAGACCAATGTAAGTAAATAGTGGTGGTTCCCCATGTCTTCTCCAGCCTTCAACCTCCTGTGGCTCAGCCTTTCTAGTGCCAGATGTGTTTTTTACATATTTGTTAGTTTTGGTGAACTGAAATTAATAGTACTGTTATTTCAAAAAGAGCCCTAAGACATTTCATAAAGAACTTTATTACTGTTTTGGAGACTCTTCCTTCTGTCCACAGAGTCTGATTGACCTCAGTGGTAGAGAACTGAGTTTTTCTATGCAGGGCAGAGAAGACAGTGGGATTTGAACCTGCTGCTCTGGGTACTGTTGATGCTTAGCTGAGCAGGTCACCTCCTTGACAACGAATTTAAAAAGCCAACCTGGAAATTAGCTATTCATCTTTGCTGTTAAGAGAATCATGTTCATCTATGCAATGCACAGAGATCTGGCAGGATCTTTATAGGTCACATACAAAGTAAAGCTAGGACTGACTTTTTCTGTTTCTGAAGGTGTTTCAGGACAGAAACCAGAGGTCTGGAGGGGATAAAAGCACTGGGTGTATTTAACCTGTCCTCTGAAAAGACAAACCCAGCAAGTGCTCTTCTTAGACATCTCCTCTCTTTCTGTTCGTGTGCTTTTGGGAATATAATGTGAGCATTAAATGGACTAAGGGAATGGCTCACTATCCTGAAAAGCTGATTCTCTGTGCATATGTGACCTAAGCATTTGAGAATATGCATTTTCCTTTGAAATGTGCACATGCCCCAGAGTACCGGGCCACGGGTCGGCACTGAGCAATTTCCATGTTTCCCTTCCTGCTGTTTGCCCATGGTTGTGTTCTTTTGGATTTTCACAAGGACCAAAGCAAGCTGTCTTTAAAGACTCTGTAGTTAGTAGTTCTCCCCAGCATCATAAATTTAACTCTGTATATAAGGAATGCAGGTTGCCTCTTCAAACAGGATAAAGCTGCTGCATCTTTAATCTCATGTTACACAAATGTCCAGATCAAAATAAATGTTTCCCCCTGTTACTGCTCTTTCAAACTAGAGCACTAGGGGCCAGCAACAAGGTTAGATCTTGGGGAACTTTAAAAGCCACCATTTCCTTGGAGAGGGCCCTTGATTTTACAAACTACAGGATTCACACAGCAGCTGTTTAATTTCTAAAGTGCTAACTGAAATTTACTACAAATGCAATTTTATGCCAACACATTTTTTGTTGTTGTTGTTACTAAGGCAGCTATTCCATAGTTACTATTTTGGTTCCCATGACGACTGCACTGCTATCCGAGTTGGGGATGATAAAATTGGTATGTTGACAGATTCTGATTGACTGTTGATACCAGCTGGCAGAAGAAATGAAGGCTTTCCAGTAGGTTAATATGTATATTTTCAGGAAGAAAGAAAAAAGGCATAAATGATTTTACAGTTATATTTTGCTAGCAGAAAAAATTAATGTTCATATTAAAAAAGTCCTGGCAGCCCAGAGATACCGGGGGGGGGGGGGGGGG
>VWYI01033401.1:51903-82679 GCA_013399455.1 Anthoscopus minutus
TAACAAGGGTGGGGAGGGTGAGACAATAGCTGAATTTCCAGAGATCTCTATACCTTGTTGCCTGTTGCCCACCAGAAAGATGGAAGAATGAATTGAGCTGAATACTTCAGAAAACCCAGAACACTGGAGAATGATCTACTGCCAAGTTACTGGTAAAGTCCTGAACACCAGGCTTTTATACACTAGAAAGCCACAACCAGAATATCACAGGGATCTGAATATTAGCTGGTAGCCACAGCAGTGGCTGGTGTAAGGGACTGTGGAAATAGCAAGAGAAAGGAAACAAATCTTGGATGGGAGGCTGAAGGGAAGCCGCTGTGGGATGGTGACATTTGCTATGTGCCCTTTTTTTGGCCACACTGCTACTATGGGCCAAGTTGGTCTTCACTACGCTGGTCTCTTGAATGGATGCAGACATTAAGCAAATGTGTTGAGGGAGTTTTTTGTGTCTGGAAGCTGTGATGAAGAAATTCTGGCAGTTTTCTGATGTACACAATTGTTTTGGGAGCCCTGAGGAGGTTTGCAGTGTGTAGCTGCAATCTCCAGGTGTGGGGGACAGGGAGCCAACCAACAATACGTTCACCCTCCCCTGGAAGGAGGAGAGCCTTTAAGGAGTTACTTGCCCTGGGAGAGAAACCTGGCTGGCCCGTGTTACAGGTAAGGTGAGGTAAAAAAGCTGCCCCCATAATCCCTCCAATTTTCACATAGAATCCATGTTCCTTATTGATTTTCCCCTCTGACACACCCTCACCTGCTGGGGATAAAAGGTGGGCTCCCTGTAGCCCCCACAGCATTCGTATAAGAGATTTCTTGGAGTACAAGAGCTGAAATTAAACCTCTGAAAGAGATCAGATATGAAGCTCCCTCTCTTTCTTCTATTTGCCTTAATAGCTGTTATCACTCAAACAGCCTTGTTCAAGGCAAGAGCTGAAGTCACAATAGCAGCTGAGGAGGTGTGGGGCTTTGGCATCCCACCAACACCCAGTTAGTTATACCCAGGTAGATAGGAACAGTCCTACAGTGCAGACCACTCTGGCATTCTCTCAAAGGCTTCCAGGCACAATTTTGTTGCACTTAGACATTGCTGTGACTGAAATTACTCTTCAGTAATTCTGGGATTGCCTGGATTGTGGCATTTTACCCCTTTTTTCCTCTCAAGTGTGATTATGGAAATGTACTTATTCCCAGCATCAGAGCGGCCAAACACGAGAGGTACTTAGGCTCTAAACTGAGCCAGAGGAAAGGAGGCAAAGCGTGCAGAGAACTTGTACCCCACTTTATGTTTACAGCTAGCTGGTCTTCATCAGGACCAGGATGGTGCACCCAGAAAGCCTGCCTCAGAGAAGTAGCACATACAGTGCACTAGCAAATATTTGGGTTATGAAAGAGCCCAGGTCCTCACAGCAACACCAGTGGTGGGGCTGATGACAAGGTCAGTGTCATCATATTAACAGTCAAATTGGAAAGGATAGAAGGATGGTGAGGGGAAGGGGAAGGTAGAAAAGATTGTCATCTCCCTGAAGAACATCTTTCCATGCGTACAGTGGCTGGTGCAACCAAGTTTTTGGCTCATGCCCAGCATTCCTGTGTTCTACCACATTAAAACACAGTTGGGAAAAGTCTCCTTATGCCTGTTCTTCATGCTTCCTCTGTCTATTGTAACAACAGGCTACTGCTGATCTGTCACTCAGAAAACTTGCTCAATGTTGATTCCAGTGTTAACCAGCATTTGTCAGAATTTGGAAATAACTATTCCAACATGCATTCACTGCCTGGACTCCTTGTTCCTTACAATTCTTGATTATTGTTCTATTTTCTGGTTTTGGTAAATGCTACAGTGCTTTGCTGCCTGCCGCTTCAAATCTCTTCCTAACCTCCCTGCAATCTCCTTGGCAGTGACTGTAATTTACTGTGAATTAACCTAGTCACCAGGGAGCCCCTAATGGCCGTTCTGCAAGTTCACAGATTATCTTAAGCAACTGATATTTAGTGCAGAAAGAAGGAAAACTTCTAAAAGATTTAGTAAACGAAAAGTCTATTACAGAGTTTGGGGCATTTTGTTTTTCCTTTCCCCCCCTTAGTGCTTCTTGGCTTTTTCTGCTTCAGGTAGAGGCCAGCCTAGGCACATAATGAATCCTTGTGGAGAAAAAAGAGTATGAAGAAATAATGAAGGGAAACAAGTGTGCCAGAGCAGAGGAGAGATGCCAGTTCCTCTCCTGAACAGCAGCAGCACAAAGGGGAGGTATCTGTTGCCTGCTGAGGCTCCCCCTGCACAAAGATGCCTTGTTGTTCTTTATCTTCCTCATGTTACTTAACAGCAAAGCTGGTTTGTACAAACCCAGATTAGAGCAGATAAGAAAATGAAGCTCTGAATTATTCAGCAGAGGAGGGAGGAGAGGATGTGGCTGGGGTTACTGGATAAAGCTGTGGCCTCCAACAGAGCTTCCTGTCCCTTGGGTTTTATATCTAAATCTATTTGCTCTGCTTAAGCCTGGTTGTGGAAGAATTAAGACGATGATTTCTTTTATTTACAAAGAGGCACCGTTCTGCAGGAACTGCAGAAAATGGGAATAAAAAGAAAGTAATGAGATCTGCTGGTCCACTCTCCTAACCCAGCAGGGTTGTTTAGAGCTGGGTCTCTCCCAGCAGGCACATGCCTGTACCAGAAACTCCCCAGGGAAGGTTAGCTGTGCCAACATGTCCCTATGATGTTTCCCCTTCAGAAGCTTGTGGCCCTGAACCCACTGTCAATACCTCCTTAAATTCTTTTCTCTTGGACCTCCTAGCCTGCCAACACCTGTTTTGGAGGCTCCTCTAGTTCAGGGAAAGCACTTGGTGCTCATCCATCAGTTTAGTTATGTTGGAGAGTATTTGTTCAGTACCTCTTGAGTTAGGGAGGCAGCAGAAAAGATGATGTTTGGACACTGCTTGCCCAAGAAGGGACCCTTTCATCTTTTGTATGTCTTTGCTGGTGCTTTGGAAAGAGAGGTGGCAATGTAGAATAGACTGGGGTTTTCTCCTCTTTGCTTTACCCTCTGCTCTCCTCCCAGCCATTGTGGGATAGTCACTGTTGTGGCACTGTGGTGCTGAACCACAGTGCTCTCTGCAATAGCTCCACACAATAGCTGCACCAGCTCTGATGCTTTCTCTGAGGGCTGCTGATCTACAAGTCTTCCCAAAGAGTAAGCACAACTCCTTCCATCTCCACTGTTGTTGGACAACACACTGATTATAGGTGTCCTGGCTCCTTAGAGAAGCCATTCTTAGAACTATGAACATCATTTATAAGCCCCATATGGCCATGCCAGACAAAGTCTTAAATAATTTTCTTCACTGCTGCTCATTTATGTGGGGATAGCTTGGACTGGCTGGATTGCTTCTACTAAAACTACACCCATGTAGGGAGGAACAGAGACATACAGAGACAACAGAGACTTGCTGCTGCTGTGCTTGCTGGTAGGCTGTAATTACATCCTAAGTTTCTTTTACTTGGAAATCTGACTTAAGAAATTCTGCTCTTGTAACACTTTTTGCAGCCCTCTCAGTTGTCCTGATGATTATAGGGCTGTGTTCTGTGTTTTGATAAGAAGATCCAAGGTAGCTTCTCCAGTCCTTTTCTATAAGTCTTATTTTTAACCTGTGTCTTTTTGTTTGTTGCTGAACATGCCACACTGTGCAACTCCCACTTGAATGGCAAGGGAGTCTATTCTGCTCCCATTCAGAAGAAAGGACAATCTATGCTTTGATGCTTCAGCAGATGCTAGATGCTGGGCTGGCACCCCTGTTCAGAAATGCTGCACCAGGGAAAGAAAGGGAGGATGCTGATAGCCCATTACTCAGCTGTGCTTTCCTCTGCTTGTGCACAAAGCTTATCAGTCATAGCCAGCTATCACATTATCCACCCTCCCCAGGTGCACAGTGACTGACATAGCAGAGACCTGATCAAGAAACCTAACTATGGAAATTTGAGGCTTTTTGCCAGACAACCATAATGCTCATGCAACTTAGGATGTTCTCTTAGGGATATGATTAAACATTACTTTTACACTTGTTCATTTCTTTTGGATTCTCAATAAGCCCTTTAAATAGAAGGATCAGTCCCACCTTCCTGGCATGCAGTCTGTCCTGTCTTATTCCACTGCACTTGTTTCCCTCCAGGACCAGTCACCCTTCTCTTCTCAGCACAGTGAGACATTCCTGAATTCAGTTTTGTTGAAGTCCCTTTAGGATCAGAGACAGTTACAGTGTCTGAAACTCTTGTTATTACAGAGGCAGCCCCCAGCAAAGACTGATATTCCTCACACTTTCTCCAGTTCAAAGTTTACCGTACAGCCTCCAAACTCCCGGGCAAGGAAACTGCTTTCAGCACCATCATCCATCTCCTTTTTGACATTGAAAGTCAGGCCAGGGCTTAATGGGTTGAAACACGACTCCTGCTCTCCAGCATCAGCTCTTCAGGGCCTGTTAGGGCTCTCAATCCACACATTGGAAAAGCATCGGCTTTCACTGCTTTTTTTTCTCCCTTGTCAGACACAAATTAATGACCTTCAAGCAGTGCAGTGATATTCCTTGAGCTGTCTACTCAGCTGAGCCACTTTGCTCTTAGCTGCAGAATGGGTACAAACATTTCCAAATTTCCTGGGGGGGTATCGTGTTTGCCAGGAGCAGGGCTCTGAGCTCTCTCTCCCCACCCCTGCTGAATTACCTTGTTGATTAATGGTACAACTGGCAGTCCTCTTGCTCCTTGTAAACAGGAGCTTGAGCACCTGCCATTTAACAGGGGTGTGGGATATGCAAAAAGCTGAAATGTCACCACATCACAGCACCCATTAATCATAAAGCGGCTATGAAAAAAAAATATATGAAAAGGAAAGAAGGAAAAGGAATTATCAGAAATATCAAGGAGCCAATTTAATTGAGGCAAAGACATGCGTGGCAGCTGCTTTTAAACTTTACCTACATCTCAATTAGAGATACCTGTCAATTAGACAGGGTTGGAGTTCTCTTTGTTTCTGCTTTTGAAAAGTCTAAAACTGCAGGTTTGATCAATTGCAAGGGACAGAAAGGAAATGAGCAGGAAACGAAAGGGCTGAGCTTTCCTAGAAGCTGCCATGATAATTTATGGCCCTGGCTGATAAAACTTTTGACTAGTCAAATATGAGCTAGGAAGTAGCAAAAGCAGCCTTGGAGGAACAATGCCAACCAGGCAGGTCTTCTGGGAAGCACCACCTGGCATGAACATTTTCTTACCTGAGAGCTTGGGAAAACTGCTGTTGCCTCATGCTCATCTCTTGGCTTGCTCTGGAAAAGCCAGCAGCTGTGACTTTTTTTTGGTCGGGTCTGATTCAATTGGTGACAGCAATCTCTCTGACTGAGATAGGTTGGCCAAGGTGGCTGGAGGGTGGTATGACCAGTGTCAGCAAGAGAAAGTTACAGGAAGAAGGCAAGCACATGATGTCCCTTGGGGCTCTGGTTCTGACCTGTCTTAAAAAATAAGCAGCACCAAAAGGTGTCAGTACCCCACTATGGGAAACTCAGCTACTGTGGGAAATGGCACTAGTGTTTTGCTGTGTCTGTGCTTGCAGGAAACAGCCACTCTCTGCTTTTGAATCCATGCTCAATAAAAGGGTTAGCAACACCTGGATGAACTGTACTTTAATCCCTGGCAAATGCCACAGCATTTCTCCCTTGGACAGAGTACCAGCATACTGGACACATTCTAACCCACTCAATTAATTTAGCTGTTGCCAGACTTTCTGGCTGGGAAATGTGCAGTGCTTTCATAGCTGCTATACTGTGCCTGACCTCTGTCTTTGATGGTGAGGAGCAATGGATATTTGCAGAATGAGAAGACCACCAATCAGACACCTGCTTTCTGTATGAGGAGCCTCAAGCCAGCCTGTTATTTTGTTTTGAAGCAAAAATCCATGAGAGGAGTGAGTTAATAGGGTGTCCTGGTCCTGGTTACCTGCACCACTGACATTCATATAGTCCTGTCACCCCAGATGCTGTGTCACATAACGACAGTGTTACCTTCATGGTGCAAAAAATTGTCCGCCATGTTTGCACTTTACATGTCTTGTTAATGTATCTAAGACTTCAGATATAGCCTTTTTTTTTCTGAAGGCTACCTTCTACAAACTTAATAACCTTTCACCTTTGCTAGGTTGGGAAAATCCCTTCTTCCTTCCTTTCTCTTTCAACATCCCAGAATCCTGTACCTGACTTTTTCATGATACACCAAGGAGAAAGGCAGTCAGGTTTCAGAGTCCCACAGGGAACTAGAAGGGGAGAAGGTACCACAAGCAGAGCCAGGCAGAAGGGTCAGAGAGTTTGTCCCTCTTCCAGTCCTCAAAGCACCTCTGTGGGGGCCTTGGGACATGCCAACATTATACTGGCCTATTGCAGGTCCCAGGGTTTTGCTCAGTACAATTTACTCAAGCTAAAAAGTTTATCTGAATTTCAGTGAGGGTCCAAGCAACAGGACACTTTTACCCTCCTCCTTCCATACCAATTTCTTTAGAAGATGAATGCAAAAAGTGACTTGGGAACCTTTGTGGATCTTGGTCATAAAACCAAAATGCCTTCTAGCTGTGCTGGCCTACCCAACAGCAGTGAGAGGAGAGGCTGCATAGGTACCCTGACAGAAAAAGATGGGCTTTGTGGAGACTGAGGGTTGGTAGAGAAACCTCTTGCTGAGCAGCTGTTGTTCTCTGACTCCTGACCTCTGCACTGCCTTCTCCTTGTCCTCCAAGCCCAGGAGTCTCAAGTTAGCACCCATAGGCATAGTGGAGTTGGTCAGAGGGGAGTGCTGCCTGTGGCAGTGGCTACCTGCATGTAAGCTGTGCATACACCAAACCCACAGTCCTTCCAGTTTTAAGAGTGGAGATGATTAGCCCTGCTGCCTGTGGCATTTGTCAGGGTTTTAAAAAGTAAAACTATTCAATTGCTCACAGTCCTGTCAATCTTCCAGTATATTTTCTTTTCAATTGGAAAAACACCGGCCTCTCTCACCAAATTATCCAACATTTGAGCCAACATTTGGTCCAAAGCAGTTAATACATAAAATCCCAGCATGACTGGCAGCTACAGATGGGTGAACCAAAAAATTGCTTGATGTATTTGCTTACACTTCATATGAAATGGCTTATCTTGTACAGGAAGGATGACCCTAAATCATTGGTAATCCACTGGATCTTGGTGGTAGTTGAAACAAATTTGAAAAGATTTGCCAAAACTGCGGAATATCCATATGTATAAAAATATAGATCTATACATATACATACACATACACACTGTGTCACTGAAGGTATCACCTGCATGTTGCCAATTTCTCTCACAAGCCAGGACTCATTGATTCACCCATGTGTTAACAGCACTCTCATCCCTGAGGTCTATCCAGAGCCATAACCTGGTAGAGAGTTATTTCTCAAATGCACCTATCATGGTCACATTTGCCATCCTGCCCTCTTACTTCCCTCCCTTTTTGACCTTGGGATTTCTCCCTTGGAGAAATCTCTTCCCTTTTCCAGTTCCTTTGCTCAAAGACTTGGACCAGTGGTGCTCTGTGCTGTAGGGGAACCCTTTGGACCTGATTCTCATTTACAACACAACCGGTTTTACAGCACTATGTCAGTGGAAAGAAACCATAAGATGAATGTAGATCACTCCAATTTAAAGCTCCTTTATGTTATAAGAGAGCACCATGAGAATGGAAATTGGGTCTCCTATTTTTAAAGTCTGTTGGCAGGGGCCTATAAAATGAGGAAAGATATTTTCATTGCCTGGGCGATGGGAAATTACATCCTTCTCTGCATTCCTCTTGGTTGTGCTGTGGGCCAAGTATGGAGCAGAGTGCCCCAGCAGAGACCTCTGAGTGACAAATTTCAGGGCAAGCCTGGAAGCTACCTACCTGTCAGATAATGGGATCCATGTGTAGGAGAATGTTAATTGGCTCACTCCCAATGGGAGAGGCAGGTGCAGTAGTCATGATTTGTATCCAGGGTCCACTCTGTTCCATGTGCGCAAGGCCAAGATAGGGAAAATGCTGATTCATTGCTACAGCTGACCACAGCTGTGGCTTTTCCTCAGCTGGGCTTTTCTGAGCTCATCTATCACCACTTCCCATCTCTGCAGACTAATACATGGTGCCAGTAGCCATGGCTACTCAGAAGTGAGGCATCTCCACCAGCAATTCCCTCACTAGCAGCAATTCCCAGGGACAAGTGCACTGATGCTCTGTGGTGTGGTGATGAGGATGGTGGAGTTGGCTCTGCTCTGCAGGACAGATGCCCTCCACTTTGCCTTGCAGTCCTTACTCTCCCTCTGAAACAGGACTTCTACTGTTCCTGCTTGCTCAGTAGCCCTTCCTGACTGTCTTCTGGATTAAATCCATCCAAGCACTGGAATGAACCTGGGAAATCCACACAGCAGCTGGGGCTTCCTGACTGCCTTGTTCCTTGCAGTAACTTGAATGTTATCATGAGTACTTCTTCCCTCTTGGGCAAATGAAAATTTATTTTGTTCTTCATGTCTCTGGTAGTGCATAGTCTGGTCTTGGAGGCTGATTTCCTGTAGATCCTCAATGGAAGGTTTAGGCCAAACTGCAGGAGTGAGGACTGCATTCATCTTCATCTAGCACTGCTCCTAGCAGCTGATGTGGGTCTGCATACGTGGGGCTGACTGAGGAACTAGGGTTAAATTCATACAATCCATAAACAGAGGGAGCTGACAGAAAATGTGACAGGTGGACAGAAATGCAGGGGATGGAAAACTGCTAACCCAAACAAAGCCAATAATCTGTTTCCTAAAGATGTGAGTGTCATCATGGGCGAGGAGAGGAGGAAGAGGTAATTCAAACTGTTCAGTGACATTACTATGTCTTCACTTAAGGGAAGGAAAAATGAGCTTTCCATTGCAGAGAACTCCATGAAGCCCCTCCAGTATGCAGGAAGGCGGTGAAGCAAGGCAAAGAACAGCTGGAAATGTGAGAGAAGATCAACTATGTGGTAATGCCATTATATTGTTAGATGGGTTTGCTTTCACCTGCAGTATTATACTCTGCCCTGAAGATCATCTACAAAAGGAACAGGTAGTTAGGCAGAAAAAGGGTGGGAAATACTGGATTTTTTTTATCAAACTCAGGAAATAAATAACAAAGACATGGTAGGTCAGGGTAAAACAATAGATGGGTTAGACAAGGTGTACTGGAGGTTCCTAATTACTTTCTTTCTCAGAGATAGTTCATTATATTGAAAAGCTGCTCATAAAAATCTAGGAAATTATATTTGTGTAATACATAGCTCCAAGTCTATAGGAACTCCTTACTGTCAAAAATTAATGTGTTCGAAAAATAGAATGGGGAAGAAAAAAAAGGCATGAATATGGATACCCTTAATTCTCTGGATTTGCTCCTCCCCAGTTGGATGCCCCCACCTCAATTCTGTGCACACTGGCTGCGCAAGCAGAAGGTGTCTCCCAGTCACGCTGATCTGTAGCCATAGGTTCAAACACTTTGGCAACTCCAAGCTCATCTCTCTACCATTAACAAGGTAATTACTCATCACCTAGGACATAACTGGCAGGCAGCAACAAAGCAGGATTTGGCCTGGGTAATGTATACATTTATTCTGCAGGCTTTCAGCTATTGCAGCCCTTGTGGGGGCTACTGTAGGGGAATGTAGGGCACTTTCTCTTATGCTGAGGCTGTCAAGAATCCACTCAAGTGATGTAGCCGCGTTTATTGGAAAATCATTGGAGGAAATCAGCTTGCAGGTCATCTTTAAAAGCAGATGAGCCTCATTCCCCTTCTCCCTCTTGTGCTGCTGGAAATGGGAACTGGCAATGCTGGAGGCTGGGGCAAGGATCCATTTCGCAGCCCAGCTGCTGACTCACAGGAAGTCTGTCCTCCTGCCTCCCTCCAGGCTCTTTGTGGAGCAGAGATATTTACTTAGCAGTGAGCACAGCTGGTGAAAAAAGCAGTCAAGCTGTGGTGCTTGTCACTGATTCTGGGAGAGCAAGCAGGTGGCAGCTGGCCAGTAAACTTGCAGAAAACCTTTGAAGTGGCCCAGCCCAGCAGCTTCACTGGCTGCAAGCTGAAGTCTTCACAGCTCTTGGCTGGAGATAAGGGGAGCCAAATTACTGTAACAGCCCGGCCCAGTGTCAAATGCAGTGCCTCATAAATCTCTGCAGCTTGTTCTGGGAGTAGCTGCATGGACAGAGCCACCAGGTCCCCTGCAAAGGCATGAGTGGTGCAGCAGTTTGATCTGGGGTTCACATCTATGGCCAGGGTCTGACTTTCCAGCCCTGAGACAGGGAGGGACCTCCCTGGCCAAAGGCAGTGGCTGTGGCACTCCCATGCTCCTACAGCAGCCTGGCATCATTGTTCAGAGTTGCTCCTGAAGTCCCCACATCAGCACCGAGGGGGTGAGTGGGGCTGTGGGGTGCTGGTCTCATCTGAGGGATCAAGGCAAGCGGCCAGGAGATTTATAGTGTGCTGTGCCTGACCTGACGAGGCTTACTGTGGAATGTGGGCAGCTCCAGCTTGCTGGCTCATTAGCAGGTAGGATGTAGGTAGGTAGTAACTGTCAAAGAACTGGAGAGCTACCTTGTTGGGTGAATGGATGAAAACATTTTAACTCCCACAAAAGAGGGAGAGGTCGTGATTAGCTGTGAGATAACAATATGAAATGTGAGAGGCACGGACAGCAAGTACAACTCTTCATTATTATATTAACATCTTTAATTTTCTGCCTTTAAACACCAGTTTCCTGTCAATGCAATTAGATTGTGTCTGTGTGTTTAATTTAAATCAATGTACTCCTGTGTTTGGAGTTTTCCTCACACATCCTTGGCAAGGCAAGATGCAGACTAGGCAGCAGGAGCATCTTTTCTTATGTCCTTGAAGTGAAAGCCAGTTTGTGAAGAGGGTATTTAGGTGATGCATGTCCCCATGGTAGGTGAGTGTAACCTGCAGTGATTTATGAAATTTCCACAGATTGGAGTGGGGAAGAGATGACAGCATAGGAACACCTTGAAGAGGCAGGCGGTACAAACAGCACATAGTAATATTTTTAGAGAATTATCTTACAGACCACAGAAAATAATGGGGGGAACAGGGGGAGTGGAACAGATTCTCATCATCAAATTATTGTAGTCTCGGTGTTGTGGTTACACTACTCTAAGTCTTAAGTTCCTCAGATGATGTCAATGCTGCCTTGATGCCTGTAAAAGTGAGATCAATATTGGGCTAGATGTTAAGTACCAGAAAACAGTGCATTTAGGAGTGGGGTTTCCCTGATTTCTCCTGTTTGAACCAGGAGCTTCCTGCTGATTTCAACCTAGATTTTCTCAATGTCAAGGAATTTTCAGTGTTGATTGGATTTGGTGCCACATCCCTGTCTCTTTCTGCAGACACCATGGTGTCCTTTGTGCTCTCCCAGGCAGGATGATATGCAGCTTTCATTGACATTTGTGCTTTGGTGAGTGCTTATGACAGAGTGACACTAAAACATAGGCTGCTGTGCCCTTTACTCCTCTCTCAGCTTTTGCTCAGGATTTCTGTATGTGATTGCTCTATACATTACATAGGGTATTTTTTTCCTGCATAGGCTAATGCAGTATGACTCAAGGAGCTTTATTTTGAATAGCTAGTCATGTTCTTTACCTTTATTGCTCTTATAGCACCGATCTTTGCAAGATCTTATCCCATTCCACTGATACTCCTGGGTCATCAAGTTTTCTCTGTCAGCTCAAATGTTTTACTTTGGTTTCTCATCTACTTTAGTCCAGCCTCCAGAAGCTCTGTTGCTCCATCCCCATCTCCTGGACAGGATTGAAGCTTACTGCTGTGAGGAGACTGACCTCCAAGCTCTCTGTGTCCAACCCAACCTGCTGTCCCCATCCTGGAGAGAGAGATAAACCTCAGAGGTTGAGTTGCTTTCCCCTCCAACCTGGAAGAGGCTCCCAGGCATAGGAGGAGATGGTGTCCTTTCAGTCATGCATCTCTAAGAAGTACAGCATGAAAATAACTGAACAAGGGATATGAAGGGGTGAGAGTGGGTGATCTACTAACCTTGGCAGGAAACATAAGCATACCTGCTAAAGCACTATACCCAGTACACACCACATACTGAGGGGATGCCAGAAAGACTTTGCCTGCCATAGAGGCATCAAAAAATAGCAGTGCTGGTGAGACATCAGTTTTGAAAAACTAAGGATTTTTTAAGGAAAATTAAAGGCTATAGTTGCTGAAGTAAGTAAACAGTTAACAGAAGGTGATCTTAGATAAGCTATCTCGGACCCAATAACTCACTTGCTTGTCAATTTTGTGTCCATGTAAGCTGTGCTTGTAAATGAAAAACAAAATGTAGTAAATACCCCAAGGACACAAGATAACTGCAGACATCCTGTCTATTGAGGCATGAGAAAGCAGAAGTTTTCCAAAGATTCGTTTCTCACGCATGCATTGAAAAGGTGAAAAGGTCAGAATGAGGAAGAGTCATTTTACTTCCTCATTACTGGTGACCCCACCCCAGAACAGACCCCAGACTCATTTTGAAGAACAAAATACACATGCTTAATAGCCTTTCTGCCGATTAGCATACAAAGCGGAGAAGAGGAGGTGACAGGGATATGAATATGCATTTGTACTTTGGGTATTCAACACTTGTGTGAATAAAAGGCTTTGTACTTACCTGTGAACTTTACAGTGCATATTAGGGAATTATCCCATGCACTGTCCAGCTGTAATAAACATACACTTTCTAACTTCAACTGTTAGAGGGTCTTTTGTTCGTCCCAGTTGAATATCTATATTAGATCGATATTCATATTTTAATAAATCATTGGGTCTGGCACTCACCCAACAACTCCAGGCAAATGTGGCAAGGAGTACAAGCAAGAGCCTCAGCATTTTAGCCTGGGAACCAAAACCTGGCTGTTTGGCTTAAGATGAAAGCCTGGGGTCCCTGTAAATGCATCATGCATTACAGAACACAAGACCTGTCGTGTTAGATTAAACAAATGGTTTGTCTATCTCAGGGCTAGACTGCCTGGCAGTGGTCAGTAGCACAAATTCAGCCTGCAGAAATGGCCAAAACAAAGCACTGGGCCAGGATTCAGAGGTGGGCAAGGATCTGATTTTCAGTTTCTGGCTATTTGGTTGATATTCTGATGTCATATATATAATCTAAAAAGCTCTTCCTTATTCCCATCTCTAGGATCTTCCTCCTCCTCCTCCATTTTGCTGAGACATCAGCAATTATAAGAAAATTATGACACCTGAAGGTTGCATCAAAAGAAAGAGCCGTGTGGCTGATAACCCGTTCTGCCTAGGGAGTGGCGTTTGGTCCCAGCTTTTACCTGATATGTGGCAGAACTGACTTTCCTTGCTATCCAGTTTAGGGAAATTTAGAGACTAGGTTTAATCTCTGATCTCTTCTTCTTATAACAGACAAGATCCTAAGTAAAACATTTCCCTGGATATCTAGGCATCCCTCCTGCCTCGCCCTGAACCTCTGGCTGGACAGTAATTCTTACAAGTAGCTGCTCTCAGAATTTCTTCACTGGTGGGCTCCTCCCTTCCCTTTCAAAGTTAAAAAAGTACTTGAGCCGGTACCTGTTAATTTCCCATCCAGAGCATAGCCCTTTCCACTTTCCAGGATGGAGTATAAACATTACAAAAAAAACTCCAATGGGTAAAAAAGGAACAATCACTTTCTTAATTTTTTTAAAGGCACTTTAGGGTTTTTATCAGAAAAGCATTGTGTCTATTAAGAAACAAATTAAGCAGTTCTGCAGGCAAGTAAAGTACTGTTCCCATGCCAGAATTAATACTGCCTTTTTCCACCAGGAATGTTTAAGGGTCCCTCCCCCATGCCCTGGGATTACAGTTGCTTTTAGTTCAGAGATGGAGGATTAATCAGTGGAGCTGCTTTGCAGAGCTCCTGAAATAGATATCACAAATCAAGGAGTCTGGGAAGTGATAAATGTGAAATTATGTTGCACTTTGTTTGGCATTGGTGCAGGGTAGATGACTGTGGTGACTTGAAGTGCTTACCTGATGTGGGATGCCTCTGGTTGCTTTGGAAGGAGACCTGGAGTTTGGGAGATGGAAAAGCAGGGTGGAGAGGGTGCAGGAGGGGAAGGTGCAAACTTCAGCATCCAAACAAGGAATTGTGAGACTTGACAGAACCGTCTGTAGAAGATAGTGAGAGGCAGTAATTGAAACCAACATGTTGTTCTCTGTCATCAGGAGTGGAGACCCTGATTCAAGCTGGTGTGACACCAGAAGCTGTAAGTTCCCCATTCTTTTGGGACTTTCTTGACAGAGTATCCAAAATTAGAATCTTCTAGATTCCTTTTCCTCAAACCCACAGATGCTGACTCTCAGTCTGTCCCACTAAATGAAGGACCAGAATGTGAGAAGGTCTGCCTTGCTAGTATCACCTGCCTATGTCTGAACACATTTTAATTTATTAGAAGGGTTCCAGTATTTCATCCCATTCATCCCCTTGTTGCAGCTGTTTGCATGTGAAACAGGTGTGCAGAGAAGGAAAAATTAATGCAGTTAATTTTCATGTAAATAGTCCATTTTAAGTCCCTTTATACTAGTTAAAGTGTGACTGTGGAGGAGGAGGGACTACTACTTTAATTACATTGGCTTTGAAGCTAATATCATTAAGTCAGAATGAAAAATTATGCACAGACTATTCCTAAGGGTCTAAATTGAAACAATTCCTATTGAAGAGAAATTCTAATAGAGAAGATCACTGACATAATGCTGTAAAAGGATAAACCTTCTCTCAGCTTCACACTGAGTACATTTTCCCCAACTGAAACTGCTGTATGTGGCTATGTTGTGGAGCTGAACTCTGATAGCTTAGCTGAAGGGAGCACAACTTGACAGAGCCTATCTTGGACCTTTATTTTGATTCCTCTGGGGTATTATATAGAGGAGGATGAGGTGAAGGCCCTAATAAGGATGCACTACTACAAAGATGCCTGAGGTTGCTAATTGGGACTCATGATTCTGTCAAGAAACTGCTGCTCTTGATCTTTACCTGACCCTGTGTTGAGCCCCAGCATCTGTCCTATTAGAGCATCAGAGGAATTTTGCATTACCTGTTGGGTTTCCCCACAAACTTCATATAATCATAGTATGATCTTGGTTGGAAGGGACCTTAAAGATCATCTAGTTCCAACACTCCCTGCCATGGGCAGGGACACCTCCCACGAGACCAGGTTGCTCAAGACCCCATCCAACCTGGCCTTAAACACTGCCAGGGATGAAACATCCACAGCTTGTTCAAGTACCTCACCAATTCACAAACTTCTCTCAGAAAATCCAGCAAAGAAAACTTTCCATAATTATTCTCAGTCCTCAGGGTTTTTTCAGTGCAAAGAAGAAAAAAGACAATTCGTGGGGATTTCCCTCAGTTTCTAACAGTTTAAACTGCTTGTGTCAATAGATGCACTAATATAACCCCTTGTCTGGGGCAAGAAGGTATGCTTGAAACATCTTCCTTCCCCCAGATATGGTTTAGGCACAGAACCAAAACATCAATGTGTGTGCTGATGGCTAGGCAAAATTCCACCCTGGGTCTAAGTGCAGATGCCCTACCTAGCCTTGACTGTCAAGGAGCTGGAGGTATCTTGATGCGCTCTGTCAGCTGCATGACACACATGTGACCATGCTGGGTCAAGACAGGAAGCTGCAACAGCCCTATCACCCCTTTTCCCTAAAAATGACAGTGGAATCTAACTAGCAATATCCAGTTTTGCATAGGGTTAGATGGCCTGCTTCTTTATTCTCCCCAGAACCTCCCCTTTTAAGAGCAGATATGAGACAAGGGCATATGTGACCCTCAATACAGACTCTCTAGCGCAAAACTCATGGCACAAATGTGAAAGTTTTATTATTTTCTATGGACTGACCCTCTTTAAGGCAGTTGAGAAGTTTTTTAAACTGTGCACATTCAGCCCAGTAACTTCAGCACATTGCTTCAGGGAGACTCCCAGAGCTGCTTTGCTTTTGACCATGTTTTTATTGTGTGAGAGACGGTCTTCTGCAAGAGGAGCTTCAAAAAACACTTTCCCCTGTCTCTGAAGCAGTCAGATACAGGGACAGGAGGGGAGTGCTTTCTTTCTAGCCTATATGTGAAGATATTAAGCAGAGGGCTGGTCCCCTGCTGTCAGACCCACATGACTCTCCTCAGACTGTCCTTAGACTTTTTTCAATGTTAGACAGCTGCCATCCAACTCAGACCCCAAATATTTCTTACTTCTGAGGTGTCATCTTCAAAACAATCCATGGTACTGACATGAGCACTAGGGAAAACAGCCCCACACTGACATCAGACACCAAAGTCTCCCAACCCAGCAAGCCAGCACCAGTCTTCGACCTTTAAAGACTTGTTGGTTTTCTTGTTTGCAGCTGGGGACTTGGAGAAAGGTGTAAGAAGTGAAAAGGGGCAGGGGAGTGATGCTAGAGCTCACCTCAGCTGGCTGCTCTGTGGAGCTGCTTTTATTTAGGAGACCTGAAGTACAGTTTTCACTACTTCCTACCCTCTCGGGTGTGGGAATGTCCACCTGCCTTTTTAAATAGCGGAAGGAACAGCAAATATTTTGTTATTTGTGCTATCTAAGAATAGGACAAGATCTAGATTGTTGTTCACTTCTTAAGAGGGTCTTAGGGAAGAGCCCTTGTAGAAGTCAAACATAGAAAAAATGAATTTCCATATGGGAAACTGAGCTCAAACATTGGATTGTACAGACAAGAGGTGGCTTATATGGTATGGAAGATAGGTAGAGGGGCAAAGGAGGCGAAGGCAGTCTTACACAGTTCAATAATATCCCCATTATCTCCAGCTGAACACCTAACACTGTGTGCAGAGAAGGAAATGACCACACAGAGAGAAGAAAGGAGCACCTCTGCAACATACAGCTGATTCAAGAGCATGGGCAGTGTCCAATGGCTGGCTCTGCCCAGAGGTGAATAGTCACAGAACATATTGCTTTCGTACAGCAGAGACACCAAGATGGGCACTGTCCAGCTCTTTCCAGAACACTCCCTGAACTTTATCACAAGAACTACAGCCTCCAAACCAGTCTGACCATTTTAAGTATTGAATTTCAGGTGAAGGCTTAGTAATGCTTCCCATTTCTGACTACGCTTCCTAATAAGTTTGCCTCTTCTTTTTCCTCCATTCCTTCCCCACATTCCTCTTTGCAGTATTGATGGGGAGCTTCTGTGGATGGAGAGCTTTTGAAAGCTCCTTGGTGTTGTTATTCATACCTACTGGAGGAGAGAGGAAAATCCTGAGGGAATTAATTCTGAGGCCACAAGGCACGTCCTGGTTGGTTCCCCACCCATAGCAATGAAGCATAACTGGGAGCACAAAACATGCTTATTACCCACTATATGCACCACCTGAGAAATTTTTTCATGCCAAAACAAAAAGTGGTGTCAGGGCCAAGAGAATGGGAGCTGTGATCTATGGGTGCATGCCCAGCTTCTAGGATTAAAGTGCCTTGACCTCAGCAACTCTGAGCAAAGACTTCAGAGACAGGTGAGGCACTAAAGCTGCCATCCTCCACAGCAACTGGCTTCAGTTTGGCTGGCTCTGCAGGGAGTTTAAGGAGTCTCCTATCCAAATGTGCCAGGACAAAGGTCTTGGGTTGGCTTGACCCTTGATTGGAGTGGACTGGTTGCTGTGAAAAGACTATTATAATTTTTATAATGCTATAAATGTATATGATGCAATGCTATTTAAAAATGTGGTAGAAAATTCACAGAGTTTGAAGCAAAGGCTTTCAGAAACAATGGAATTCCCTGTTGTACAAATGCTAATCCTCAAGGTCCAAAGTGAGTATGGCATGGTATATGCTTGGCAACTTCCCAGGAGGGAAGGTTATGCTTTGTAAGTAATATCCATGATTTTTAAAGGAGCATTTGCTTGAAGGCCAGACGTACTGTGAATTAAAGTTGGAAAGAAGCAACATCACAGCTGCAGTCTTGTGAAAGCAGTGCAGGCAAATACAGTGTTAAGCCAGGATTACAGACCCACTATCTGGCTTGGTGGTTCAGTGGTGGCCCCCTGGAGGTTTGAGAAGCCCAGGCACCTAGCAAACCCCACAGCCTTACGAAGCTTTGGCTAGATAAAGGGACCTCATCAGCTCATTTTGCTGCTGGCTTTTTTTTCACATTTCAAGAGCACCGAAGACTATGTTAAATAGTACAATCCCCTGGTACTAAAACTTAGTGTATCTCACTAATAGTGTTTTTACCATAATGAAAACTGATCATTTGTTCCTCTTGATTTTCTTTTGCTTTGCAGTCTTGCTCTAGTTTATGATGTTTCTTTGCCTCTGGCTACTTAATTTATGCAATTCTGTCTAAAGAAAGACTTTGTCAAAAGTTCTGTAGAAATCCAGTAGCCTGTAGCAACCAATTCTCCATTGCTATTCTCCAAAGTCCAATCAAACAATGAAACATGATTTTCCTGTGTCAAAAATTTGCTTGTTAGACCTTAACGTATCTCAATCAGTGCCACTGTAATTATGTTTTAAATTTTCATTACAAAACTTGTTTATCAGAGTAAGATGTATGGATTTGCATGGTATGAGTAACCCTAGTGTTTCTGAAAACGGTAGACTTAGTGTTTGCTGTCTTTTAGCTCAGTAATTTTATTGAGAGATTATGTATTTTCCTCCAAAATTTCTTTCTTAGGTGCCTTCAGAATTTTTTAATGTGGACCATCAGAGAGTAGTGATTTACAGCTCTTTAATGTAGCGCATTTTTTCTAACTTTTTGATATGTAAGACTGTTTCTGGGCAGAGATTCTTCATGGTTACTAAGTCTTTCATTTTGGGATACATGTATTAATTATATCCAAAATGCTGTAACAGTTTTCAAGAATGAAGTCAGAAGAAAAATGATGCCTTTGTGCGCATTAAAAAATAAAGGTGATCTTTTTCTTTAAATGTTCTGTGTCTGGCATGCTGGGAAAATAAGACTTGAAACTGAGTACTTGGGTAGCCTCTGAGTCAGGAATACACCCTTTGTCTCTATGAACCTACCCCAAATGTGGTCCCCAAAAATTTCAATTTGCACATGCCTACTGGGAATTACCTGGATTGTAGAAGCATCATTCCCCCAAGAGTCCATCTGTCCCGAGCATGTTTGATGCCTCAGGCTATGCAGAATTTGCTGTTCAAGGTCTGTAGCCATGTGGAGCCAGCTTTTAGTGGCTGCTGGGGCAGCAGTTTTTCAGAGGAGCCTGGTAAGGTTTGGAACTTCACCTGGGAGCCAGAAAGAGCAAGAGGGAGAGAGGGAAACCAGGCTGAGGTTTGGAGAAAGTTGAAAGATTGAGACACAACAAGCAGAGGGGCTGGGCTTGGAAAATTATCTGGATGAGGGAAGTGGCATCAAAGAGTCAGGCTGGGACTGAGATTACAGAGGTTGAGACCATGTCTAGGTGACTGTGTGGTGTTCTCCTCCTCCTGGCCACCAGTGTGGCATCTGACTTGCACAGCTTTGGAAGCTCTATTTCTGTTTACGACCCATGGCACTCCTAGGGACCATTTCGACTGACCTATATTAAGCGCCTGCCTAGGATGAATGATGCCCCAGAACTGCTGTGTTTACTCTGCCTTGAAGACAAAAGGCTCATCAGATGATGAGCTCAGACTGACACCTCTGTGTCTGATCAGATGGGGCCTGGGCTCACAGCCTGCAGGGCGAACATCAGCTGCTGAGCCCTCTGGGTGATTTAAACCTCCAAAGGCTGATGAGAACTGGGGATCTGCCTGTATTGCATAGCCCTGGTCCCAGGTTGGCATAAAAACACTCAGCAGGGCATCTCTCCATGTCACAGGCCAATCCCTTCAGCCCCTGGATGCAGTGCTGACTCCTTGGTGCTTCCCCTTGGGTTGATGAGGGCAGAATGGGTAAGGGTTATAAGGAGGCCACTCCTCAGTGACCAAGGCTTTGTGGGTGGGGAGATAATGGTGGGACCCTACAGAGACGGTAGCAACCCTTGGGAAAGAGTTGAAGGGGATGGAGCGAGTGGATTAGAGAAAAATGTGACAGGATGTCTTGGAGACACTGATGGGAAAGGGCAGCAAGACTTGGTGTTGCGCCTGTGGAGGGGCTCTGGACTGGAACACAAGCAAGGGAGGGTAATATTACTGGAAGCACAGAGACCGAGAAAGCAGAAAGGGGCACAGGAGATGAGGAACTCAACCATGAAAGCAGCAGAGTGAACACCAAGGAAAAAAGAAATACTGAAATGCTATTTATTAGGTTTGTGCTTCCTACCTTGCGCAGTGAATGAAACAGGGCCCTGCGGGGAAAACACTGTGTAGGCACATAGTTAATGCATAAGAGAGCAAACTAATGGTTGCCTGAAGATCCCTGCCTTTTCCTAATTTTTCAGTATTTGACTTTGTACTGTCATTTTAATAAGTTTTGTTATGTGTCAGATGTACATACTCTGCTATAATGTTTCTGGAATGAGTGATGTGCATCCTCATTTTCACCCTGTTGCATCTTACAATGTTTCTCTATTTAATGCTTGGTCCAAAAAGCAACGCATCCCTCCAGCCTTTTTCTTCTTTCCTTCTAGCAGGTATGAGCTTTAAGGAAAATACCAACCTTGAATGCTGCTGCCTAAAGGCAGGAACATTGCCCACTGAATTTCACTGTCATTTAATGCCTTAAACTGGATGCAAATGCTTACGTGGTTTACAGAGCACATACTAAAGCAATAAAAAATAGGCAAGGAAATTAAAGATATATTTCTGCTCTGGTTTTGTATTACCGGTTATGTTTAATGCAGTGCACTTAAAGTACCTCTTGGATACATTAGAGTGGTTTTGATGGTAAATTTAACTGCCAAACTATTGCCTGCCTTGCTGGGATTCCTTCCCATCTTCAAATCCATGTACTCCATGTCTCACTTCACCACTAATGGGAGAAGGGTGACATGTGCTGCTGGGCCAGCAAGAGCAAAGCCTGAGGAGTTTAAAATCATTCCTGCATTGTTCAGTATCACCCAGGAGACAAGGCTCAGGCCTGTGCAATGAACATTACCAGGTTAACGCAGAAGGACTGATGTGGTGCCCAGGAAGGGCCATTGGTCTGGCCCAGAATGCTGCAACCTTCCCAGAGAGAGTCTCCAAGAGACAGCCTTCTAGGGGTCTCAGGCAGTCCTCTGGCCTCTGGGAAACCTTAGCAAGATACAACCCGTGGTTGCAAGTGATCAGCTCAGTGATTCAGCTCAGTGATTTCCAACTCAGCTTCCTAGGTTATCCCAGGTTGTCTCAAAGAGAGACAGGAGCGTCATGTGGCAATTTCCACAGAGGTAGCCTTTATTGTCCAGCAGCTCTGTGGAGGGGTGCCAGGAACAACAGCTCCCATCTGAACTGGGATAAAGCTGGGGTTTTTATGGGGGAAAGCAAGGGTGGCACCCAGGGGAAAAACCAATGGGCTACAAAGCATCTACATGGGACATCAGAGCATGGTGGGGTACCTCACCATGACAAGAGGAAAACCTTGTTCAAGAGGCATCCCTCCTGAGGAGGGTTTTGAGATAAGCCATCACAGCCTATTCATGGGACATCCCTTCCTGGCAAAGGCTTGGCAAGCTTATCTGCCTCCACAGACTGACACTGACCTATTATTTTCTTCCTTGGCTGATCTTTCTGAATCATAGGCATAGAGGTTCATTTGGTGATTTGAGAATTAGCTGCCATGATACCAAGCATGGCTGACCGGAAATGGAGAAAAGAGCCTGCTGATATCTATTTTTCCTTTCATGCACACAGAAAGCCTGTGATGAATGTTTTGGATTCAATAACTGTGGCCCAGGGGCCTCCATTTTGAGGGAAGCTCCAAGGCTAGAGTCCAGCTTTCACTAGCCCCATAAATACCACAGACCAATAAAAATATCACACAGCAATTCATCAAAAACTTCCCATGAAAGAAATGTTCTTAAAATCAAAGAAAAAGCCCCTTTTGAAACTTGCAACACAAATGTTACTCTGACAGGCACAAAATACAGAGCAAACCTGATGAGAAACTGAAGTGAAAGCCAGATGTCTGTTTCGGTTGTCCAACAGAGAGAAATGCCAAGGAACAAGGAAACACCAGAATGTGAAAACCAAATTGGATTTTAAAAAGCCTTGCAAGGATAAGCTTTTGAGGGATCCTCTATAAATCTGAATATGCAATGTTTAGCATGCCGGTATCCATTAAGGTTATTTAGACTGGAGTCCTGTGCCACAAGCTGTGTGAATAACCTAAAATCACAACAATTGAGTGAGTGGTACCCACATGTCATAGGAGAAAAGAAAATACATATTTGGGTGTGTTGGGGCTGGTAGGGTTTGCACCTTCACAGAGAATAAGGATGACACCTGAATGCGGGGGTCACTTGATTATGGAGGAAATGTTTCTCACATGCACAGCACTTCTAGGAATCCTGGAGACCAACCTTTCAGGCTGTACCGATCACTTTTTGTCTGTATTATTAACAGATGCATTAGGAATTGCAAAGGAGAACTGCTCTGCCTGGGTAAAATATATCTATGGGTGTGTCTCAGTTTGGAAGACAGGTGTGTGCTAGGGAGGGCAGGAACCTCCCTTGGAAAGGGTATATGAAAAATATAAACCCCCTCCCTCTGAATTACTATAATTTTGAAATGAAGGGGCTCTCAGGCAAAGATATGCGGATAGGAATAACAGTTTTATACTAGTATGTGTAACAAGGGAAACAAACAACAATAACTACAGCATTAATAACAAAACAGAATCAGGAACCTCGTGACAGCCTTCTTGGCCGAGAGACTTTGCTTCAGAAATTCCCTGCAGGCAGTGGATCCCAGTGCCCCTGCAAGTCTCTGAGGAACTCCCAGCTGCAGTGGCAGGACTGAGCAGAAAATCCCGGGCTGATGGATGAGATGTATCAGAAGCTCCACAGGGGTGGCGGGCACTGCAGGAAGTCCCGGCAGGACAGGGCATGCGGGAGGGCCACAGAAGACGAAGAAGAAGAAGCAGAAGCTCCATCCGGGTTATGGTGAATTCCTTTCTCCAAGCAACAACAGCTCGGAATGTGTCCTGCCCTGAAGCTGAACAAAACCAACCCTCCAGCAGTTGCCCACGCCCTCTCTTTTACCTGTCCCACTTCCCCCTGGGCCCAGCCAAACTCTTTTGTCTTCTCAAGTACCCAATAAGTACCAGCAGTAGGGAAAAATTATATAGGTAAGAAGGAACAAAAGGAAGGACACCTAATCCCCAAGAGAATGGCAGGGAGGGCCTGTCTATGGCAATGTATGAAGGAGGATGTAATGCAGTGTCTCTCTGAATGCCAGAGAGTTGAGCAGCGGCAGGACTGGATATCAGGTCTTGAAGACTCTGCCAGGCTGCCCAGAGATCTGGGGTGGCAGACTGGGTTTACCACAGGGGAGGAGGAAGTCACATAATCCAAGGATCTTAAGAAGCAATTGTATTTTGGCTAGCAATGAGGAAAAGAATGACATTTAAAGAATATACTGGCTTCTTACAGTAAATAGAGTTTTAATCTTCATGGAAGTAAGGTGGACAGAAGGACAGGATAGCTCAGTGAAATGGTCTGAACTGAGTCAAGCTCAGCAATGATTAAAAGCTGCTACCACTTACAGCAGTTCAGGGGATATTTGAGATGAGCTGATATATGTCAAAACACAGGCTTTCACATCTTTACAGCACCACCTAATTGGCTCCCATGTTGGCAGCCTCAGCAGTGATGCCATAGTTTAAAGGGGTTGTGGGGAGTAAATCCACTGCTTCAGGTGGGGAACAACCTGGAGTGCTCTGGCAAAGCAGGGGACGGAGGCATAGGTAATGTTATGCCAGTAGCTTTATTTTTATTGCTTTGAGGAGAAATAAAAGCTCCCAGCAATTCCAGCCTGATATCAGCCCAGTACTGCTCCAAGAACTGAGATCTTTCCAATAAAGCAAGCCAACAGCAAGGCAAGCATTTGTAGCCCTGCTCCTCTAATTGCAAGGTTCTTTCCCAGCCCCATTAATTTCCTGTGAAACTGAGAAGTTTAGTCAGCATTAAATCTAGGAATGTTGCCTTCCAGTGGGACTCTCTGTTATGCAGCAGACAGGCTTACATTTTTGCTGTGACAAATATTTTATTGACATTGATACAATATATACATTGCAAAAGAACATTCAGGATAAAGTATTTCTCTGTTTCAGTGGGGAGACAAGTTTTGTATACAGATGGCTAGAGTAAATCTGGCCTCACAATTAAAATCTGTTCAGAGTTTGTAGCGAAGTGACTGATGGGTTGGGCTCAGTACTCCATTAATCCCCTCTCCCCATGCCTCCCCATAGAACAACGTTGATGGTGGTTCATAAATAGCCATTTGAACAAAGTGCAGGAACTCCTTAAGTATCATTTTATAACTAATATATATATTCCAAGTGGGTGGCAAAATGCAAAGTATTTGAAGTCCTTAAGTAGCAAAGGCAACAGACTGTGGTAGATAACAATACCTTTCTATTTGTACCAAGGGTGCCTATTTGAACCTTGTATTTTTACCCAATATAAGAATGGGGATGTTGTTAATATTCTGGTAAATTCTTTATTTGCTGCGTGCACGAAATTCAGGTCCTTTTCTAAAGAGGCACTAAACAAGCTTTTCCTGGCCACATCAATGACCATCTATTTATATGATTTTTAAATCTTCCCAACATTTCAGATTAGTGCTGATTTTCACTTTGCTTTTCATCCTGTATTCTTGCATAATTTTAGTGGATACCAATAAACAGCCATTTTTTTCTTCTCCACAAGTTTTTAGTCTCAAGGCTGGAGGAAAATCAAGCTCTGTTGAAAGCTTTTAAGAACTGTGAATTATTTCAGTGGTGCTTAACACTTGATGGAAGGGGCCAGTTGATCATCAAACAGTGTTAAAACTAAAAGCTGTATAAAAATGTAAAATATTAAGGTAAAAGCTCTCTGCAGTAATGGTAGCCACATGTCATGGAAAGGGATGTAGCAGAGGCATGGAGCAGATTAGTGATGCATTCCCTTGTCTCACTAAGTTGAGGAGCATCTTGAGCAGCCCTGAGCAGAGAGAGATGGCCTCAGCACCTCCTTTGCTGAAGCAGGACTGCTATGTGTCCTCACAGGTGCCCCTCTAATTAACCTGTCCCTAAAGGCAATCTAGGCCAAGAAGGCATCTTTGCAGTGTCTCCATAGCATACCAGCTTCAATGACATGACCATGGGCTCCTGCTGTGCTACAGATGGGTGTTAGCAGTGCCTGTATCTCCCCAGGTGGGACACAAGCCAGGTTCCCAAGCTGCACATATTCTATTCTGCCATGCAGACACCATGGAGAGTGCCCTCCGCTGCCAGAGAGAAGCCTGTAACAGAGGAGGTTGAGCGCTGCAGAAACCTCTCTTTTCAGGGTTCTCTGTGCAGAAGCAATGCTAGGAAATTCCTTCAATCACCTGAGGTGTAAAGCCAAGAGTAAACTTCTGGTGATCAGAGCCTGAACAAGGTAAGGAGTTTTCAAAAGTACCTATGAAGGAAGAGGGCTATGGGTACCAGCAGGTCTTGTTGCCAGCATGAGGAGAAAAGAAGAGCTTCAGGAGACTGTGGTTTGGATCTCATGGCTTTAGTTAGGCAACGATGTTCTGTGGAGCACCCCTTAATCCACTAACTCCTCCATACTTCCACAGGGAAACTTACGGGTTCAGCTCACAAGCTTAGTGCTTCCAGGCACATTGTCCCTGCATTTGGCCAACAGTGACCTTAGCAGCTTCCCCATTGTGTAACTAGTGTGGGGTCTGAGGTGAGAGAAAACTCCAGGGAAGTTATGAAGATTTTCATGTTTTATAAAGGAGTAATGATAGTCCAACCACTTCTACTTAAGAGACAGAAATTAAAAATACTTAATTAAAAATAGTGGAGTGCATCCTTTTCCTGGAGAAAAAAAGAGTCCTGCCATTTATTAATTTTCTGTAACAATAAGTAGTATTTTCTTTGAGGCACAGAGAGCAATTTTCCTCCCTGACCTGTTAGAGCCTCCCTCCTGTCATGGCATGACAACAGCAGCAAACTTTAGTTGAGGAATAAACAAGGAATTATTTATTTATTCTTGGCTCAATTAATTACTGGCTTGGAATCTCAGTGCAGAAATCAGACTATTTTCACATGTCCATTGTAGTAAAATGATGTCAGGCTGAGCCATTCCTGGCAGTACCTCATGCCTGAGAATTAGGAGGGAATCATTATATTTGGAAATAGACAGAATCCTGTAATGGCACTGCAAAATACATTCCCCTTACAACAGGATGCAGTAGACTCCAACAGTCAAAAGCCTAGGAAACCTGATGCCAGGAAAACCCGTCTGCTTTCCTAGGATGCCAGTTCAAGGCATAATCATGGTTAATGGTAAAAACATATCTGCAGAAAAACATGGAAATTGAGTTTTAGGTCCTGTCACTTAATAATTTTAGCTCGACTGTTCAGAAACACCCTGAAATCTGTCTCAAACAAATACATCTCATTTTAATGTGAATACTTTTATTTTAAAAGGAGCACTCTTTTTCTTGTTAGATGAACAATTCAAACACAGGCATGGCTGTCCTCCTCCCAACACATTTTGTTACAGAGAAAGCTGTAGAGGTGACACCCATGTGTGCAAATGTCTGCTGGCAAATACCTTTCTTGCATGGAGGAGGAGGAAGAGGAGCAGAGGGCTCCAGTGATGGCTTTCAATTACAGGTGCTTTTGCACCAAAAACCTGGATTTATGGCTTTTCTTTGATGTGAGGATGAAAATTAGATTCCTATGCTGGATTTTCATCCTACCAGAGACAACTACATCCTAGTAAAAGGAAGAAGTAGGGAAAAAGAGGGCAGGTCACGAGGAGGCCAAGTATGAGGAAGGACTTGTACAAGGACAGATTGGTAAGCCTTCCAAGCAAAAGTACAGATTTCTAGGATGCACATTCACCTGCTGCTTTGGTTAACAGGCAGAAAGCACTTAGTCAGATGATGGTCACCTTTAATGCTGCTCCCAAACCATACAGCAAAGAAAAGGCTGTGTGACACCTATGTGACACTGACCTGAGAACTCCCAGATATTGTAGAGAGTTGTCTTAATGGGACCTTGTAGCCAAAAGGTCTCAAACACAACTAGAGGTTTTGGAAGTTCACATAAAAAACAAGCATTCTAAAAAGCCTCTTAGGTTCATCTTTTTTTAAAAATACAAAACACATTAAAAATGCTGGCAACCCTCTAGATCTGTTCATTCTGGATGGGTCACCTCTCCATTGCTATCATTGAGGTAGCCATACCAGTCTTAGAAAGAGTGGCAAATTTGGGCCTTAAAGACTTTGAACAGTATTTGCTACCAGGTATGTTGGTTCATTTTTTTCAGCAGATGGACACTGAAGGGGCCAAGGCAAGGCTCATGATGGCTTGTTGCTGCTGCTGCTGTTCATTTCAGGCTATTAGCATGAACAGAAACAGCCATTTCATGCTGTCGCCACAAGATTTTCAGCCATCTGTAACATTTAAGCCTTTCTCAATCCACTATGAAAAATAGCTCAGGGGAGACAGGTAGGGGAACAAATCCTTCGGCTCATCATAACAGCTAGGAAAAGATGATAAGAATGGAAGGATTGCAAATGCTCTTCTCTCCTGTACTGCTTCACTTCTACCAACCCAGTGGGGCAGAAATCCAACTGAAAACCCCTCTAACATCCACAGTTATTAGTGAAAAGGTAATATTTCCAGCTTGCCAATTCCCAAGAGCCAGAGCTCCAAGGGATAAAGGACTCTTTATTCCATCTACTCAGGTAGAGGAGGAAATTACTCTGACTATTTCCATTTTTATGGATTCCCTACTCATAGTGCTCTTTGTGACAGGGCAATAAACCACTATTATGTGGGATTTCAGATTTGTAAGATAAAAAAATATTGATTTTCGGTTGCAGAAAGTGTTCGTGTTTGGGGGCAACAATTAACTGCCCGTTCACCATGTCTCCCTGGATGCAGGTATACAGGATAGAACTGCTTCTAACTTGGAGCATATCGTGTTTACTCATGTCTTGCTCATCACCTGGGAGTACCAAACCCTTGCTTTCATTGATCTCAGTCCTTGATTGGCTAAGCACTTTTAGCTTTCATCCTCTGAGTTTTTGCTGCAGAAGATATAAATCAAGGGATCCAGAGAGCCAACAGAGATGGAAAGCTTGACAGTGACAGCTGTTATAGACTATAAGGTGAAAGTTGATGGTCAGGGCATTGTTAAAGTAGTGAAATGACTCTGGTAAATTCTCTCTGTATGAATGCTAATTGAGGTGAAAAATTAGCTGGATTAGCTTTCAGAGAGCAAAGGTAGGTTATTCTGTGGGAACCTGAGCTGGTATACCTAGTCATGAATGGAGTTTGGGAGATGGGTGTCCAGAAGCCCTGAAGACATCCTCATCAGTGTACAAAAAGTAATTTGATGAGTTGACTCCGTCATCCTGGAATCCTGGAAAACTGAGGGTTTAAATCTTTGCTGGCACTAGTACTCTGGATTTTCCTCAGATTGTGCATGTGCTCTACATAAGCTTTCTCCAAGTAAGATTTTTGCCCTTGAAGACCTAATGTCACCTAAGGGCCAACACCTTTAGCTTTGTGATCACCATGATTGCAGTGAAAAACTGGCTTCTTTTGGAGGTGCAGATTCACCACCAGAAGGAGGAAGAGGGCCTGGTGCCAGGCAAGCACTGGCCATCAGCAATGGTTCCCTCCTTTTAGCAAAAGATCCCAGGAGGTGTGGTGTGAGGAGGTTTTTGTCTGGCCTCCAGGACTGATATTCTGGCCAGTCTCTCAACACTTGATATTACTCATGGTCAGAAAACATCATTGAAAATGCAGGAAATCTTGCTTTTTATTACCCTGCTGTTTTCGGTAACTGTGCAGTAGCCCTGGACAGAGACATATGGTTTACAGTACAATCTCCATCTACATAGATTTTTTTTTCCATGGTTATTTATCATATTCGTCCTTTTTTAGCAGCACAACCCTCAGTTATAAGAAATGTAAAGGAGCAGGTAGTAACATGCCAAGTGCTATACTCTTGTCTTGCCAGCTTCAGGACTGCTGGACCATCTGGCTCCAGAGCCCTGTTTGTTGCACTAGACACAAAGGGTGACCTCAGGATGAAGGTCAAAATCCCCAGTAATAGATAGACAACTGTGAAACAGCAGGGCCAAGGCAGGATGGTGGCATTCTTGCCCCAAGTCCTCCAGGCTCTGGGGTATGATATTACAGAAGATGTTACTGATTTGTTCTCCCCTTCTGCCCTCCACAGTCTTCAACACAGCATCTCTAAAGGTTGATATCAACCACAATTCTGGTACTTTATCATTCAGACACTGCACACGGCCCTTAGAAATCTCAAGGTATCTCAAAACAAAAGTATTGTAAGTTTGAAATCAAGGGGCTCTCAGGCAAAGATATAGGGATAGGAATAACAGTTCTTTACCAGTATGTATAACAAGGCAAACAAACAACAGTTTCCTTTTCTACTGCTCATCAAGCAGTTCTTCTATCCCAGTTTTAAAAGGTAACGTGACCTTTCTGCTTCTTCTCCACCACTGTCCAACGCTTGCTTCACTGAGGAGCTCTCTTCCATTCATCCCACAATCTACTGGTCAGCAGACAACATTCACAGGTCCCAAGTCTTAGCTCCATCACTCATCAGGTTACAGACAAACATCTCTGCTGCTCCAAGTGTCTGTTTCCTCCAGGAAACTAACAGCATTTCTAGGAGTCTGCTTTTTATGCATGAAGATGAGGAGAAAAGAAGGAAAGAAAGAGCACCTCAGTCTGTGTGTGACAGAGAAAGGCTAGTGATACTTTTCAGGGCTATAATACCAAAAACAAAGCAAAGAAATTATAGCCATATTTAGTTTTTTCTTTACTTTTTCCAGGTTTCTTGGGAGACTGTCTGTAGATATTCCACTATTCTGGTGACCTCTGGATTTGGTGCCATTAATAACTGTTGTTCTTAGAGCTCTTCTGCTGTCCTTTCTTGTGTGTCCACACATAGACTTTCCTACTCATTCTTCAGTCTTACCGCCACAGTTCTCTACACTGCAACCACTACACAGTTTTCCCTCCAGCACCACTGGGGGCATGCCCTGATATTCATGTCCTGGGGCAACCTCAGCCAGTGGTACAACACTTTCTACTACTTCAGTCTGTGACTTCACTGTGATGGCAGGCTTTCCTGCAGATGCATCCTTGCTACTAACTGTCCCAATTCTCTGCTATTCAGCCCTGAGTCTTTCTAAAGTAGAGATTGCCACCATGATGGTTTATCTGGTGTCCATTGGCAGTGGTCAAGATGAGGCCTGGCTCTGGCCAGGACCCACATATGCAGAGCTGAAAGGCATTAACATCTGTTGGAGTTGACTCTCATTTCAGGCTTGGTTAGAGTTGTGTTGGGGGTTACATGTTCTTTTTTCTTTTTTTTTTTTTTGTTTCTTAGCTAGTGGAATTTTTCCCATTTAGCTGAGAGAAAAGCCTTGATGATTGGTACATCTTCGGTACTTAAAAAAACAAAAGAATCGGCTGGGCTCCGGGGGCAGTGGGGAGGGGAGCACGTTTTGTTTTTGGGTCCTTCTGGGAGAGCAACACAGACACTCTCGGAGCTGTTTCTGCTGGGAGAAGAGGTTTTTTGCCATCATCCAGACGGAGCGGCTGTTCCTTCTGC
>VWYI01033401.1:82777-175777 GCA_013399455.1 Anthoscopus minutus
GAGGGAAAGAGTGGGGGCTTACATTTTTTTTCCTGCCTTCCTTGACAGATACCTGTCTCAAAAATCGGGACAAGTTGCTACAATATCAGTAGGTGAGCTGTCAGTTTGCTTCACAGTTTCCTCTTGATCCCCAGCTACAATTTGCTGTTTATTTGGAAGGACAGAAGGAACCAATAAATAGACTGATATGAGAAGAAGCAAAACCCCAAAACACTATACAGCCTGTCTGAAAATAAAATTGTGGGTAAATTGAACTCTGGGAGAAACGCTGGGACAGAAGATGAAAAAAGCAAAACCAACTGAAAAGGAAGCCAGAAGACTGCAGGAAAATTTAGATAACAGGTGAAATAAAACCCCACACAAACCAAAATGAACCCTGGAAGCTGGAAAGGAAGGGAGAGTGCAAACTCTTTGATTCTGAAGATGCTTCTGAAGATAAAGCTTACATTTGCTGTGCTTGTAAGGTAATTTCCCAGCTTTATTTCTAAGCATTCAGTTTTGTCCATTGATGTTTCTCTGTGGAACATCAGTTGCGAGACCAAGAGGAACTTTTGATCATAGTTGTGGTGCTAGTAATACAAGCATAAGAGACAGAGTATCTCCAGGAAATTTGGGAGAATTGCTCTGGCTTTACATCCTTACAAGAGTAAAATCTTGCAGATGGAGACTTCGTACAACAAATGGTTCCATCTGTGGGTCAGATGCTAGGCAGCAGACAGGTGTGACATACATCTGAACAGTGGCAGACAGCCAGTCTTTAGAGGGATAGGGTTTATCTGCCAACAAGGGAAGAGAGAAGACCAGAGTTAATTTTAGAGAGCTAAGAAATTTCTGGGAATATGGATAAGCTGGGGTAAGCCCCAAAACAGAGTCTGAGAAAGAAGAGGAAGATAAAAAAGTCAGTCCAGGAAATCTGTGTGGGAGAGGACTGAGAGAAACTGCGTCTAGAAATACAACATTTTAATGATACTTTATTTACCTGTAATCTGCATCTCAAAAATCTGTTGGAAAGCACCTTGTTGTGACATGTCTCATGCAATATCATAAGAACACACTTTTGTTTACAAACTGGGCTGTCATACATAGGTCTAGACTTGCACCAAGCTGAAGGATATTTAGCTGACAGCGTCTGATTAACTTCAGATAGAGGTAAGGGAGGAAGACATTCACCACTGTATCTATTGCTCCTTGAAGAAGTGAATGAAGTCCTGGAGGCTTGGCTGCTAAAAGACTTGTGTCCTTTTTTTTGTGTAGAGAAAACCTTTTTGGTCATCACTGGTGGGAAGAAACCACTCTTGACTGGAAACAGGCTTTCCTTCAGGGTAGTAAAGTGAGCTATTTGTTAGCCGGAACTTCTGTTTTCCTCCTCCTGAGAGTCTCCTCCATGCAATGCTGGTATGGGAGGAAGCTGTTTTGTCATTTAAAAGAAAGAAACAGATGGAATATGTGGCAGTGTTAAAAAGCTCCAGCTTGTTGCCACGGTAACTGAGGGAGATATATTTTATAATTATTATTTAAAATTCTTCATTGTCTTCATTAAAGGTAACAACGATAGCAGGGAATAAACAAAGTGATGCCCTGCTGTGCAAATCAGTCCCTCAATAAATAAAATTAAAGGAGTGCTTTGCATTGCAAATGCTGATACAGTCACCAGAAGGGTGGAAGGACTGCAGGTTATCTGAGGATGATGAATTATGCATGCCGGCACATTAAGGACGCAGCAGGGTCATTTGGTACCTCTACCCTTTACCCTCTGTTGTGTGGGTTTGGACAAATCTTCTGGAGCACTTGACAAAGATTCGGCTCGCTTGCATCATGGAATTGTCTGATCAGCTTCAGGAACACCCCCAGACATTATCATATTGACCCAGCAAGCAGAGGCAGTAGCTGTAAGGTCCTTGTGAGCCATTAAGAACTGGCGTTGTGAGATGGAGGTTGTTTGACATCCTGAATTGATTGTCTAAGGAGTTGTGTCTCCATGAATGATGAGTATCTTCCATCCAAGATATCTAACAAACTTCACCAACTTATTACCTGCATTCAGGGAGCACTCTGTCCTGCACTGTCGTCCAGTCATAGCCCTGCTGTGAACTACAGCAGTTGCCTTTCAGTTCTTAGCTATACATCAGTTAAGAGTAAGAAGGAAAGAATTACTCTTTGCTATCTAAGACAATAGGATAAATCCAGGATGGACTGCAACTCTTCTGACTTGGTATTTGGTACAGGCACAGAAATAACAAGGTAGCAATCAGACTCAACTGTGGTTTTAATGGGGCATCTCGTGTAAAAAAATATCTCCTGTTGCTTTGACCTTGCTTGCTTAGTCAGAGAGAGTAAGGCATCAACAGATTAAAGAGGTAGCTACAAGGGCAAAGTGTTTAGGTGGCTGATTAAAGGACACAGCTGTGACAGGCTGTCTTGGTTTGGAAGACAGATGTCTGCTAAGGAAGGCAGGAACCTCCCTTGAAATGAAAAGGAAAAATGTAAACCACCTCCCTCTCAATTATTGTAAGTTTGAAATCAAGGGGCTCTCAGGCAAAGATATAGGGATAGAAATAACAGTTCTTTACTAGTATGTAGAACAAGGCAAACAAACAACAATAACTACAGCATTAACAACAAAACAGAATCGGGGACCCTGTGACAGCCTTCTTGGCCTAGATGGGAAGGATGGAGAAGAGGCTTTGCTTCACAAATCTCCTGCAAGCAGTCTATCCCGGTGGTCCTGCGGGGCTCTGCGGAACATCCAGCTGGAACGGCAGGGATGAGCAGAAAATCCTGGGCCGGTGGATGAGATGTATCTGAAGCTCTATGGAGAAAGTCCCAGGCCAGTGGATGAGGCATATCAGCAGCTCTGTGGTGGCAGCTGGCACTGCAGCATGTCCTGGCAGGACAGGGAGTGCAGGGACCACAAACGAAGAAGAAGAAGTAGCAGCAGCTTCATCTGGATGACGGCGAAATCCTCTTCCCCAGCAAAAACAGTTCCAAGACAGTGTCCTGCTCTCCAGCCGAAGAAAACCAGCTAGCCTCCAACTGCCTCTGCCCTCCCTTTTACCTGCCCCTCCTTCCTCCCTGGGCCCCGCCAGCCCAGCCAAACTCTTCGTTTTCCTTAAGCACCCAATAAATACCAGCTATCAGTTTTCCTCCCAGCTAATGGGGAAAAATTCGGTAAGTGAGAAGGAACAAAGGAAGACCACCCAACACGGCCCAACTTTGATAGGAAATGTTTTTCTCTTGATGAGCCCAAGGTCAGTAAAGAGAATGTGCGAACACTGCTCTAATTTGATTGAGAGATTACATTTCATGACAGCAAGTTCATATACAGCAAAATCCCTGTTATTACTTCTAACTGTGTTATTGCTGAAGAAACAGATTAAAAATACATCCAAGCCTGTGGAGATTCTCTATGGGGATGAGATTGCTCAGAGGTCCTCCAGCTTTCCTGCCTTTGGTCCCAGTTTTTTCCCAGACTTTCTGTGTGCCCAAGCATCCAAGCGTGAGAGACAGCTCAGATGTGGAATCCAGGGCACAGGCAGCTGCTTACTCTTCCTTCAAAGAGCGAAAATGAACATAGTCTAAATTTAACACTGCTTCTGCTCCCTGTGTTTGCAGTGAAGTCTGAGTCTCCTGGGGCTGTGGAGTTGCCACCAGCTGGGACAGGACAGCAGCCCTAGCTCTCCACAGTTTGGGTTTGTCAGGCAGCTCGAGGCAGAAATTCCCTTAGTTAAATAAATGGATAAGGGAGGCCATGACCTTCTTTATTTGCGTCCTCACTGGGATGAGAGTGAGTAAACATCAGGGAATTATCATCTTTTCCCCTCTGCAGATATCTGTATACTGGCAGGACCAGGTCAATTATCAAGGCAGAAACAGTCTTTGGAAGATGATAACTATTTCTGAAATCATAACAAGAATGAATCTCATAGTTTTTTACTGGCTTTCCTAGTAAGTGACCTGGCTCTTCCAAGCTCAGGAATGACGGTCGTCTCCAGTCACTGTCTGGGTCCTACTGTATTCACCTCTATAGGTGGCCACTACCCGTTAAACAGACAGAAAGCAGCTCTTAAGCTTCTCTCCTTCCTCCAGAGAAAGAAATGAGGAGGGCTCTGTCTGCTCAGGTTCTCATGACTACAAATGCATCAACCAGCCACACCATATCACTCGGGAAGTCCTCCTGTTGCAAGGGGAAATAGCATTATCCATTTTGATAGCTGTTCACATGTCATTTAATCCTGACTCTTTTAGTAAGTCTAAGTATAGTATTAAGCATAAGAGAAAGTAGGAAATATTATACAATAATCATTAGGAATGGAATATGATAGGAGTATAGGTAGTAATTTTGCACATATGAGTACCCATTTCCAAGACAGCTTTTGTCAGCTCAGCATTAGGCAGGGTAAGTGGAAGGTAAATGTACAGGAAATATTGAAGGTGCAAGACAAATGATTTGAGGCTTTCCACAAGCAAAAGGTCAGAAGGAATGGCTTCATTGCCAAGAATCAATTTTTCACTAAATTTATAACATAACTGAGGACGTAGTTTAGATAAAGATAAGACGGGCTGCTTGTAATTCTATCACATTTTTCCTGGTTTACTTGTGGTATTACATTGTAAGATTGATAAATATATTTCTTTACACAAATTACAGGAAGTCCTAGTTTCATAGAGGAGTTTCTTTCACAACTTTGCAGCTGATATCTGTGGAATCACATGATGTAGCTGGGTCCAGCTCTTCTGAATGATAGTGTCTGTCCTCACAGTCTGCTTCTTTTCTTTTCTCTTATCTAAAAATTCCTTTGATTTTCACCTTATACCTTGTGGTTTTTTGAGAACTGGCTCCAGGAGAGAATTCAGCTTGTATCTGCGATGATAAGTCAGTGTTGCTGATGGGCTCTTCCCACATCCACTGATGTGTCCATTGCAAGGTTACAATTTCTGGGGCAGGTGGTCAGGAAATGGTATCTTATCCTCTGAGAGCCCTTAGGATTTTGGAAATACCCCTGCTTCACAGGTGAAAAAGAACAAAAGGAAAACAAAAAGAAAACTTCCATTCTATCAAGTTTTTTTGGTGAGAGGTGACATACTGGGAGTGAACACAAAATAGCTCATGTGCAAGAGACTACAGCACTGGCCAGAGATGAGCAAAACTCAAGTCCAGGTTTTCAAAGTCAATTGGAAAAGCTATGGTTTTGACAGCTGAGCCCTTCCCATTGAGAACTATCTTGCACTGAGCATTCTGAGTATGAAAAAAGAGATTCAGCTTTTGGGTATAATTTTTTAAAAAGTTTAATAAAAATACAATTAGGAAACACAAATAAAAATGTTAAAACGGCTGGGTCCCTTGGCGTTCAGCCAAGAGCACACCTTACTAACAAAGGATCGTCCTTAAAAGCACCAGCTTGTTGCATATTCATGGTTCTTATGCATAATTCAAACATTCCTTTTAAGTTTAGATGGTTTTTTTGCTTAGTTTCAAACTCCTCCTTCCAGCAGATCAATCTTCTTGTGGTACCATTTAGTTTCACACTCCCTGAAAACAGAGCTTCAATAAATTCCTCTCTTGGAGGGCTAGTCACTGTCATCTTCATCTGGATAAGATAATCTAGAAATGCAGGGGAGGTTTTCTGTTTATCTTTTCATTCTCTGGGTTATATGAACAAAAGCAGTCTTTAATACCATGCTATAAGAAATATATATATGTATCACACTACTATTTCTAAGTTTCGTTATTAGCAGAAATAAAATAAAATATATTAAGACAGCAAAGCTTTCCAACACTATACATATAGCATTCAATTTAATATTTGTGAAATGCCAATAATATAATATAATATAGTATGTACTTATAACACTGAACATTACATATATTCATTTGTACTGTTACTCTGACAGAAGTCTTCCTCTTGGAAATGTTCAATTTAGAAATCTCGCTCAGGAGTGAAGAGACTGCTTCTTAGCCTTGGATGTTCTTCTGGAGAGATTCTGTTTTTCAGAATTAATAATTTGTTACAAAAAATTTTTGTAGTTGCACTATTCATCCCTCCAAAGGCTGATTTGAACTTCAATACTGCTTTAGGAATTGGTCTAACTCCTGCAGAGTGGAAAAGATCACATCTTTTTCTTTCTCTGAAGTTAGCTTTATTGTTTATGTTATGCATGCATGTTTTATATGTCTAAGACATATGGAACACACGTAATACAAAAAAATAGTATATATCTAAAAAATCCTCCTCTTTATATACATGTACTATAAATATGTATAAACACAAAGAGTCCACACTGAGATTGCCCTTCCCTGAGATCAGCATATGGTCCTCTGTTTCAGCATTCCCCTGGAGAAGTGGAATAATCTCTAGGGACAGAGATGGATTAGTCTTGGTATAAAAGTTTTTCCTGGTCTTCATTTCCTGGAAGGCCCATCCTGTGCCTCCATCTGCCTTGTGAGCTTGAAATTTTCCATGTGAATTCATTCCCTAGGTTCTTCCAGAATGGTGTTTACAGGGAAGTGTAAATGAGTGAGCTGGGAGAGGAGAATGCATTTCTGATTTCTTTTTTCCCCTGGCCAATTTTAATGAAAGAGCAGGTTTTGGAGGATGGAGCATCTGACCTGTCTAATTTTATCTGTAGGGATGCAGTTCTATCTTTTCAAAGCTGTTTTCAAAGTGACTCTGATAACAGGACTGCCTACAGGTAGGGGTGCAATGATTATTCAGAACATTAATCAGGAAAAAAAATTATGCCAGTTACTGATTAACTAATTACTGCAATCAAATATTCTCTTCTCTCTTTGGAATGTGGGCACGACACTGGGAAAAGGTGACAACAACAAAACCCTACAACACAGGAAATAGTTTCTTTATTCTTTTCTGAGGTGAGGGAGAGTTCCAGCTGCAGGAGACAGGGGGATACTAGAGGACCCCAGAGGGGCCCAGCTGGGGCCCCTCTTTCCCCATTTTCATTCCAGTGCATCTTTGCCTGTTCAAGCCTGTGATTTAATGAAACACCAGGAAGGAACAGCCAGCGTTTCATTAAGGGAGAAGCATTTGAAAGTGACCTCTGATAATCGCCATGAATTAAGATTCAGCAACACTGCTCAGCTCCCTGCTTCTGCCCCCTGGAAACCACAGCAGAGGCTGTGTCCTCCCCCTGCACTTGTAGGGAGGAAACTTTCCAGGAATCTTCTTTTGTCCAGATTTCCCTGCTGTGCCTGCTGGAGGGTAATGTGGAATAAAGCAGTAATAGACAGTAAAGGACAACTGACTGGAGTCTGTGTCACACACTGAAGGCATTGCCAAAACCCCAGGTTGCTTCAGAGGAGGTTTGAAAAGTGTACTTGGAGGTAATAAGTGAAAGGGGCAAACTGTGATTTCCTTCGAACAGGCAGTACCTGGTCTTGGTCTATTTGCATCACTTGCTTGGTAAGGTTAATGCATTTTAGGATCAAGGGGCTGTAGTACTGCTTTCTCTTAAGGAGGGAAACTTCCATTAGTCCTCCAGCAACAGCACTTTCTATTAAACAGATGTTAGTAGTGAAGTGTTTTGTCTATTCCAAAACTTTCATATCTTGCTGAACACCAGCCCAACAGCTGCTCTGCAGGCAGTGTATCCACTCCACATATATCACTGCAATAGTTTTCAGTCAGTTCTGCAGATTCCTAGAAGTCCACAGACTGCTCCCACAGGACATTCAGATGATGACAAAGAAACATGAATGCAGTCTTACATTTGTTCTACAGGAAATAAATAACACACAGGAATTTTTTTAAGGAGCTTATAAACTGAAAAGAATGGTTTAATTCATTGATGTAGATGTTTCATCTCATGTTCAAGGCTCTTTTTCTAATTGTAGATGTTAGACATACTGACTGGAGACATTAAGGAAAGAAGATGGGTCAGAAAGGATTTTCTAGTGAAAGAAAAATATACCACCTGAGAATTAGAGGATTTTTTTCTTATTTGATAGCTACATTTTCATTGGTTTTCCATGTTAAGCCTCCTGCATCAGTATCACAGACCCGGAAGGGTGACCTGAAGCTCCAGCTCTCCACACTTCATCTCCACAATGCATTTTCACACTTTCCAGTTTTGGTGGGGGCATCACACATCTGCTGCTTCAGGTACAATTAGGACACTTAGCCTATGCTCTTGTATCACTGTCAGTGAAACATAGAAAGTAGAGTTGTTCAGATACCACTGACAGTAGAAAATGGTCTGCAAAACTTTGCTATGGGTCGTATTGTAGAAACAAGGGGGGAAAAGGTATAAACTTGATAGTGAGGCACTAGAATGAAAAAATGAAATACAAAGCAGCTGCAAAGTCAGTAGACTTGCAGGCATTTGACACTACAACAAATTACAACCCACAAGTGGTCAGTGATTGTCAGTCCAGGAAGATAAAGCAAAATCTCAAAGTTGGATAATGTGCTTTGGATTTTTTTTTCATTAGTGGTGATGTAGAGATCTTGACATTCTCTTCAGAGATATTTGAATTTCAGAGAGGCTGAAGTTTGACTGTTATCTAGAAGCTGAGGAGCAAAAAAAAAAAAAAGAAATTAAAAGAAATAGGAAAGCCTTCAATGTTAATTGCTATTTTTTTCAAAATGTAATCGCTGCAGAGCCTGAAATTCATACCAGATTCAGAAATGAGAACATGCTTTGTAATAATTGCTATTTCATACTGCTTGTTACTTAATGGTTTTCATTTTAAAAAGCAGTAAGAGTACCTTTCTTGTGTTACTGGCACCCACTCAGCCATCTATTCACATCCCACAAGTATACACACAGAACTGGCCCTTAAATTTTACTGGATATTTAAAAGCTCTTCTCTTTTTGTATCTTTCAAACATTAATTATTTCAAGTGGTTTAATTATTTTGTATTAAAGCAAATTTTGTCTGACACTCAACCGTTTGATTTTCCTTTTCCAACATCTATGCAATGCATAGAGCAGAACTGCAGAGGACACATCCATGGTGTGCATTTATGAGGGGCAGATCTGGGAAGCTGAACTAACTATGTAACTGAGGGAAGGGATTAATCCCTCTCTTTGGCACTCATAAGGACATACTTAGTATCCAGTTTACAGTACGAGGTTGCTCTATAAAAGAAGGAGCTTGGCAAACTGGCGGGAATCCAGTGCAGGGCTACTGGGGTGGTTGGAAGCTGTAGCACATAGTGCAGAGAGAGGCTGACGGAAACTCTGTTTAGTCTTAAGCAGGTAAGACAAATGGGAGACCTAACTGCTCTTTTCTACTGCCAAAAAGGGCTGATAGTAAAAATATTCTTCCTAGAGATCAAACGGCACAAGGCAGTCATCACACATAAATTGCAGCACACAGAATATCAGTTGAACACAAGGAATAAATCTTTCACCAGGACAGTGATCATAAGACAGGTTGCCCAGCGAGGTTGTGAGGACCCCATCCTTGAAGACGTTCGAAATTCACCTGGACAAGGCCTTGTATAACCCAACTCAGCTTTGAAGTTAGCAGGAGTTAGAAGGTCACTTCCAACATGGATTATTCAGCAATTCTTTATTTTGCTCGCTTCTCCACCCAAGGTTGCCACTACACAGTGCTGCACTCATGGTTACATGGAAACTACTGAAAAAATGTCTTTCTGAAATGCCATCCTGTCTTCATCTTGGGAGGCAGGACCTGAAACTGAGTTGCATAAAACCACCTTAAGAATACCTTACAAAACAGGTGCTTTCTCCATACACAGGGCTGATTTTGCAGAAAATTGAAAAGGGTTATATAATCCAGAAAATTCGTGAGGAGAATGTTGTTCCTTTGTCAAAGTATCTGGAAGCTAACACAATCCCCAATAGGCCTATCAGATCCCAGAGCAAGATTTTTCTGGATCCATCCTTTGCAACTGGGATTTATTTTTTTCCCATATATACTCAAGTACTCTAGAAGCAGAGATGCAGCATGTTGGGAATGTCTTCCCGTCCCCTCCAGTTGCTTGCAGCTAGCCCTAGACTACTAAGAAGGAAGCTAAACAAAGTTTGCTTTTAAAGAGGGGAGAAGGCTGCGGACAGACACTCTGCAGGCGGCTCATTCCCTGACATATATATATATATATACATACATATATATGTATGTATGTATGTATGTATGTAAATACGTAAGTCTATATATGTCCATGTATATATATGTGTGCGTGTGTGTGTGTCACCTTTTGTTCACAGATATTACTTGCCCAGTAGGAGCATGGCTTTTTAATTCTGATTATAATCACAATGGTTCAAGAGACAAAGGGAAAAAGGTTTGAAAAACAGACTGTTGAAATCCTCCTCTTTATCCACACACAAAGGTAAAATGTTCCCACTCCAAAATATCAAGCATGTATCCCAGATGCCAGCTCCAGCATTCTTCAATAGGAACATATAGCTCCTCTGCCTGTCCTTCCCTCTCTCTGGCAAGTCCAATCCACCAGCAATCTGCCTGTCTTTTCCCACTGTCCTCAATTCCCCTTGACCCAGATTGGACATCAGAATGACAAATACTGGTATGTGCCAGGAATTCCTGAGTGGAGCCTGACACCTGAAAATGCCTGGGCAAGAGGAGGACAGAGAAATTGTCTGTGTAATGCAGAAGTTTTTCGAAGGGAAGCTATGATCAGTGCAACCTCTCCCCTCAAGAAGGGTAACTTGCTGAGCCCCAAGACTGATGGGAACTCAGACTGGGTTGCAAAAAGTGTGAACTGGTTTTATTCAATTTTAAACAGAGCATTACTGTATTCTAAATCCATAATCTCTGCATGATCCTGCTTGTGCAGTCAAGGGGAGAAAGAATTGGAAATTTAGCTACAACTACAGCTTAAACAGAATATATCCTTCCAGAGATCCATGGGGTTACAGATGTGGCTGCCACTGACAGGACTCCCTCATGTCCTGGGTCTAGCAGCACACTCGCTATCATGCTAGGGAAGAGGGAGGATCTTGCTTGGTGGAACCAAATTTTGCATTTGCCCTTTATGCACTGCTTCCTTTTGAAAGGCGCTGTAGAAACATTAGGGATTATTAGAGAGGATGAAACTGCACAAGGGAGTATTAAATATTTATTCCCTTGTATTCTTCATTTGGATTATTTGAAAGTTCTTTCCTTAATTGTCTTATTCTACTCCCAAAAGTAGGGCTATGCTGCTGGCTGTGGCTCCCACTCTTTACTTTTATTCTTCCTGATCTCTCCGGCAGAACAAGGCCTTGGTCAGAGTTGGGACGGATTGCACAGGAGACCCTGTAGATACAAATAAGACGGCACTGCCCTTTTGCTGCTGCTACAATTTCAGACAATAAAAACAAACAGATAGGGCATGGCAAAAGGGGTCACAATGTGCCATCAAAGCGATCAGAGCTGTTGCTGGCACCCACAGGGGCAGTGTAATCATAGGCTCTTTTTGTTTTTTTTTTTCCCCTAAAGATACATTATGATTTCACACCATTTGAAGTGTTTGCCTGTATTGGTCAGAGATGAAGAAGCATGTGCACGAACACTTAGAAGGACAACAGCAGAGAGAGAAGATGGCAGGAGCAGGGAGCAATGGTCAGGATCAGGTAACCAGCAAACTAGATAGAGCCAAGGAGAAATAAGGTCATGTTCCAGCTACTGAGATGAGTAAGGCAGCTGAAGGAGTGGTGTTGCTGTTGCTGTTGCTGTTGTTGGGCCTGCAAAAGGCTGAAAAAATTTGCCAGGTTCAGTACAGCTCATTCTAATGGGCTTCAAAGTCCTGGAGACTCCATTTCATGGTCCAAAACTGCTTTTGGCCAGAAACAAGCAAGAATGTGTAAGTGTTCTATAGGACAACTACCTCCACAAAATTTCTTCCTTGACTCCTGACCCAGGATTACCAAGCACAGTGATAAAACTCATGAGACTGCCTCCAGTTGTGTTGTAATGTGCAAGAGCACAAGAGTCTTCAAGCACAGTGCTGTGTATGGGACCAACATGGACCCAGGAGGATGAAACAGAATGGAGTAAGGAAGGAATAAACTGGAGATTAACTCAGGTGAAAGGGAACATCTGAGGAAGGAGGTAAAAGAACATGGAGAAATATCACACTGAATGGGAAGGCTCTGCACTCTCACCCCAGCTGGCAAAGCTGGCAAAGTCCAGGGGCCAGGACCTGAAAGGGACAGTGAATGGAAAGCATGGAAAGAGCTGGAGAGGCAGAAGCTTACTGTAGTAATAAAGAGGAAAATGACAGATGAAAAATAAAGCCCTAGAGAGGGATGAAACAAGTCCTTTAACTAATCAGCTTGTCCAGATGAGCAGGAGGGTTAATCCAGCTATGATGGAGTGAAAAGGCTAAATATATGTGGCAGGGCCAGCCTGGCTGGAGAAGCACTATCTAATTCCACTCCAAGGGAGAAGATAGTGGGGAAGGCAGAGCCAGGGTAGGGCTGTGAATGACTCAAAGACCCAGAAGCTGTGAGTTTTCTCTTGCACTCTGAGGAGCATGTGGCTGCACAGTCACTATGTGGCTATGGCCCTCCCTGCCCGAGCAGCAGGCAATGCAGAATTTTTCCTCACAACTGGGAGATGTTCCTCTCAGGGCCTTTCTGGGTTTGTTACTGGGAAAAACAGAAGTTACCCCTTGTAAAATCCACCTCTTGTATTATAGGGTAAATGATATATTTGCCCAAGGTATCTAGGCAGTGCAGCTGACAGAATCCTTAATTCTTTGTGGTGGCTGGAGGCAGCTGCCCATGGGCTGGGCTACTGCCTCAGCTGCTCTACAGAGATGGCATGTGCTTAGGTAACTCCAGGACATCTCAGTTTGGGGTGGCTTCTCATTTCAAGCCGTATTTGTGCCCCTAGGACATGTAACCTGTCAGATGGGGGAAAAGAGGGATAGGTTAGAGTCGTCCACAGTGGATATAATAATAATTGCTCTCACAAATGATAATGGGTTTGGTTTGGTTATTCTCTTTTACAGAGTTCTCCTTCATTTCCCCAGAGAAAAGTGGAAGGACATAGCCTCAAGCTGCACCAGAGGAGGTTCAGACTGGACATCAGAAGGAATTTCTTCACAGAAAAGGTTGTTAAGTTTTGGAATGGACTGCTGAGGGACGTGGTTGCCATCTCTGGGTTGCTTAAGGGAAGTCTAGACATGGAATGCAGTGCCATGGTCTAGTCAACAAGGTGATATTTGATCATAGGTTGGACTCAATGATCTGTGAGATATTTTTCAACCCAAATGATTCTGTGATCCAGTGAAGCTAAAGGGGTTCTATATCAATCACCCTGATATCACTTCAGATTGACTTCAGATTGGCACGAGGACTTGGCTGCTTTTGCCAAGCAGGACAAAAACTGAAGGTGAGGGCACAAGAAGGAGCAGACTCCCAAGACAGAAAAAAGGGAAAAGGCACTGCCTTTGGAAGGTCAGTTGCCAAGAAGAAATCTGACAGTCAGTCAGTCTGCTATTTCTCTAGCTCTGCAACAACCTAAGGGAAGAAATCCTCCAGCAGGGAGTAGGGGAAGGAATGGTTATAATTTTGTTTCTCTTTTGTTTTTTCTTTTTTCTTTGATACTTATTAGCTGTGTTAAAAAGACAAAATTTACAGTCCTGACTCAGGATATGGGCTGCATCCAGGTCCATAACTATTCCTAATGCTGAAAGGTAAGGTGTAGGAGATAGTGTTGTTTTATATTATGTTTTGGGAGTTTTTTGCGTTTGCTGCAGGAGATGTGTCAGAGAACTGGAAGCCTGAATTCTGCTTCCTCCCCACTTGGAATATATCCATCAATTGCCAGCAAGACTGCTTCCCATTTGCACCACAGGTAGCAGGAACAGCTCTTTGGTACACAGCGTTATGGCTGGAATGAGATGGGCAGAATGACACAGTGTAGGAGAGGAAATGTGGTCTGCAGCAGCTTGAAACAAAGTGCTGGATCTTAGTGACCAGAGGCTGTACCGTCTGTATGCACAGGGGGCAGGGCCCTGTGGGTGACTTTTAACACAGAAGTCACTCACCAGTAGATAACGCACAATTTTCTAATAATTGAGCCAGAAGGCATACACTGGAAATGTTTCTGAGCACAACGGCAAGCTTCTGTAGTTGCAGCCCAGAAGGCATGAAGCAGAGAATTAAGATGAGAATCACAGCAAGAAATTCTCTCTCTGAGAGACAGGCTGTAAGAGAGAAAACTCCTCTTATTGCTGTTATTACAGCCTTTGAAAAGTTATCAGACCTTCTCCATCCTGTTGTCCTGCCAGAGGGGATGGGTTCCTGACTGCTGAGGAGTTCCTCAAACTCCGCTGGCACAGGTTTCGTGTATTAAGTCATCATCCCCAGACCATCCCTGGCACTGAGCATATGAGTGATATGGAAAAGTGGGGAATCATTGTGTTTTCACTGTTCCCTGCAGGTGGATAATCCCTAAGGGATTACATAAATTTGCCATTGTTGGTGATCCCCAGGATTTCTTTGCTCCGGGACCTATAACCAGTGAAAAATTGGTTAGAGAATTACTATGTTTTAACCTCTTCCTTTACTGTCTGAGTTGTCAGAGCTCATCTGCAAACCTGGGTCAATATATTATCTGTCCTACCTTAAAAGTCTCTGCAGAGATAATACAAGCGATGTTATCCTTTTCTTACAAGGGGAAAAACAAAGGGCACACACGGTGTTTTTGTCTGATGTCATCTAGGAAGTTGGTGACAGGGATGGGAAATGAATTTTGCATGACAGGGTCCTTGTACTTCAGTTAGAGGTGGCAAACAGCAGGTAAGAGGAATGAGAGCCACAGGGATTTAAAAAGAAAAGCTCCCTGTCTTTATGTTTGGTCTTCAAGATTTTTGTGACAGTAAAGAACAACACTGAGGCAAAAATGTCTAGACTTGAAGCAGGGTTGTGCTGCAAGTGGATCTCTGTCAGTTTAGTAGTAATGAAGAAGTATAGAAGAGTACAAGTATGGGATGGGTCACAGGTTGGCACTGGAAGCTGCATGTCTATAAACCACTCAGCAACAGCCAGTTAAGAAATGGAACTGGACAGATGTTCTGGAACTGCCCAAACCCAGTAATTTTGGGTAACTAAGAGAACACGGAACAAATATCTATCCATACATAGTACAGTTGGATGTAATGTGGGGTGGCATGTGATGAAATGAGAGCAGGGTTTAGAAACAGGTTTATAAAATAGACCCCAACAGGACTCTAGAGTAAGGAAGAAGAAACCATCAATATTAACATCACATTTTTCTGGTGAAGAACTCCAGTTGTTGAAGACACTAACCCCATTGTCTCCCACCAGGGACAAGCCACCACCATCCAGAAGAACAGTGGAAAGGAGAGCACAGGAACAGGAAAAGGGGTTCTAACTGAGAAGTTTTAAAGTGCATTCTTACTATTATTGAGGGCTTTTTATTTGTACAGAGTTAGGTTTCCTTTTTGTGTTACAGTCAGATCTGGTTATTCTTGGATTACACTGCTAAGACTTCAATTATACTAGCAACAGATTCCTTAAATACATATATAAAAATACATGTACATGTGCTTGCATTTCCGTTGTGCTTATAAACAAGAACTTGCATGTAATATTTGATTTAAATTTCCTGCAGATGGAAGATTTTTCTGGAATTTAAATTTAGTCTGTTTGCTACAGTCTAACTAATGCATTCAGCCCACAGGAAAATCCAAAGAGGTGTTACATCAGTAAAAGAAGAAAACTGGAAACTGGAAAGAATTTAAGCAGTAAACTTTAACTGCTCCGTTTTCAAAGAGCATTTAACAGAAAGTGTGTTTCAGAATGACCCCTGCACTTTCTCTGAAAAAACATGGCTAGATCTAGGTGAACAAGAGCAAGAATCATCTGCATAAGAGCTTAAATGAAATAGTCCTCAGCTATTTTAGCCTCACACTGTCCCCCACACTCAGCTTTGTGCAAATTGAAATATGTCATTTAGCCAAAATAAATTCCCTAATACTCCTTACTTATTTTGACATTTAAATCCTCTATCACACGATTCAGATAGTTCTTCTGTCTGGTGCTGGGAGGAGAACAAGTACATTTAAGCAAGATATGCCAGGGTCTGCAGTAGATTGACCAGGACAAAAGTGACTTATATAAAGATTTTGCTCTGTTGCATTTCAGTGACTGAGTAATGGTCTCTTTTCGAATAAAGGAGGCATAACTACAAACACATCCAAACACCAGTGCTTCATTTAAGATTGTTCTTCCAGATTACCTCATGAGCAGGACATCCTTATTGCCTTGCAGGAGGCTACTCCCTAACTCTAACAGCTCTCCTCACAGATCTCCATGGTTCATGAAGTTCATTAAGGCTGGATTTTAGGGCTGTGTAAACTGACTGCAGTGAAGACAGGAACTCAGGGCTAGTGCATTTTTATTTTTCCAAACATCCTCTCTCTTTCTTGAACTGACTGCCAAGGAGGCAAGAGGCTGTGGGAATAATTAGACCTGTTTGCTATCCTCTGCTCTGATCCTCCTTGCTCTTTCCCTGATTGTGCCACTGATGCCAGGATGCCGCGTGGGGCACGCTGTAGCACTACCTCTGTGTGAGGAGGTGCCCAGGGATTGTTGTACATGCTGGGCGCCTGTTCTGCTGCTCCCCTCTCCCTCCTGAAAGCAACAAGCCAGATGGCTCTTCCCTCTCCCACCTTGTGAGCAGCCACCTGAGCATTCAAACTGTGCACCCTGTCACCGCAGCTGTGTGTGGGAGTGGGGGAAAGACATGAAACATAATGTTTGAGCTTAACAGAGAGATTCGCTCTGATAGCAGTTGAAATGGACTACATTTGTACACAGAATGCATGCATTAACCATGAGGTGGGGAGCAGGGGGATCCCAGTGACTGCTAGATATTGGCTCGCTCAGCTGGAGAACTGCTTTGACTCTTCCTTTTGAGGTGTATGAGGCTGTGGTGCTTGGTGACCAACAGAGCCAGGCAGCAGTTGAGAGTCAGACTCTACCCTTAGCCTTACTGCTGACTTGCTGAGTGACTTCACATACATCTGATCAAGACCCTCCATTACTCATCCAACTGCATCATTTTTGGGGGGCTGGCTACATGGAACCCCAATGCTTGCTGGATATTATTCTTTTCATACTGAACAGTCACTGCATCAGAACCTGGGCTTTTAAAATAAGCCTTTTTCTGTGTGCCACAATGTACCACTTGTCAGCCAACTTGAGAGGGAATGAGCACTTGTCAGCACAAAGTGCCTTCCTGGCAGTTTGAGTGCATGTGTACATGTGCCCGGGAAGAGCTGCTAGGCAGTAGCTTACCCTTTTCCAAAGAGAAGCAATGAGCTATCTCAGAAGTCTCCTTAAATCTCTAGGTAAATAAAGACTCTAATGTCTGTTATCTGACTTCACAGCCTTTCAGTTTCATTAAGTTAATAGCCTCCATCAAGGGGCCAGCCCGGATGCTTGCAGTTGATTTAAAATGTGTGAATTCATCAATCTTAAATTGCACTTCAAGCAAAGTCAGTGTACTACACCCTGGGGACACATGGAAACCCTAATGCTCAGTGCAGGACTTTCATACCAGCACAACAGGGACCAGATAACCAGGGCCCTTTGTGCAATCCTTATCTGGGCTTTTTCAGCTGAGAACTTTCCTTGCTGCGCTGGTTGGCAACATTTCCCTGGTAGACAGTGGGATGTTTTGTCTTTGCAGACAACATGCTAAGCAGACAGTCATAGTGGGGCCATGGTTGGAGACAACTACTTAGGGAAGCATGAGCAGAAGTGGACAGGTCTGGAAGATGGGTCAAATAAGCATTTTCTGCATCAGCTTTTTGTTTAGGCCTGTCCAAATTAGCTTTGTCTCTGACAAAGATAGTATTCTCTTGTCTCATCAATAAAGAAGGCTAAGGCATCTTTGTATTCTGTACAGGCTTTCAGAAATTATTCTTGTACAGATAGCAGTGTGACTCCTTGTCATAAGATTTCTATGGAGATGCAATTGCTGTGATGTTGTACAAGGGACAACAAGGATCCTAGAAAAAACTTGAAAAGACTATTATTCCTAGTTTAGCAAGACATACCAACAGGATAGTGGATAGGCTTAGGCAAATGTACTTTTAGACCTGCACCAGCAGGTGAGGCCTCAGCTGGCTTATGGTGACCCACAGACACTGATTTCTTGTCAGTCAGGACATCAGAAAAACAATTGGCACTACAAATCCCTTTCTTGCTCATGGCGAGGACTTTTAGAAGAGAAGCCAAGCTTATGTATGGATACATAGGGTAAAACATTAATTATAACTCACTCTACTCATTTCAGTTCAATGAAGAGAATAGGTTTCTGATGAAAAACCTTGTCCTAACTTGACTGCGACTTAACATTTTTCACTCCTTCAATTCTATGTGTGCACATCCTTCTGACCACCTGGATGATTGAGACCTAAAAGAGAGATCACTGCAATCTAGCAGAGGTGCCCCCTGTTGACACTGAGGCATTTTGGTACTTGTACATGAAACACATAGTTCCACTATCAATACTAGGGCTATAAAAGTAATCATTGTCTTGTCCAGATCCTTTCAGGATCTATCTCTTTTGTAGAAATTCTCTGCCTTCAGTCCCACTTCACTTACGTGGATTCAGAGGCTCAGTCTGGGTTTCTGGGTGCAGTGGAGAAAAAGAGTCAAACCAGAGACAGGGCAGAAGCTCTGGAGTGACTTCAGTCCTGGGTCCCTTGGGCTATTGGTATTGCATGTTTCAACAGTAACAGTGAAACAAAATCTGAATTGGAAGAAGAAAGAGAGAGAGAAAGGGAGGGAAGGCATGAGAGCCAGCCAATTCCATATCAATCCATTTGCAAAGCTCATTATGTGAGCTCCAGACGGTTTCTGAAAATGTCCAGACAGAGGAGAAGGAAAGAGTGGTATGTGCCTATGTTTTTACCCCAGCTCTTTCTAATGTGTTCTTTGTAATGATACATTTTTTATTCTTGGATGCTTTTCCTCCTTGTGGAGTCCTTGGTATTGCCTGCATTTCATAGCAAGGTCCTCATCACATCAAGAATTCATAATTATCTAAAAATATTCAATAGGAATATAAAATATTTACATGTGAAAGACTGTAAGACGGAATGAATCTTGTGTTACTCTTTTGGAAATTGTTCACTTAGAGAGGGCATGGATTTTGCCAGGGCACAAGATAGTGGATGAGCACTGTGGGTAGGGTGTGGATGAGACCCCAAGGTGTTCCTTGTAGCTCCAGTCCTTGGCTGCTCTGTGGTGCGTGAGGATGGCTGGGAACCAGGCCCTGTATCTCTTCCAGGATCGGGCAGGCTCCAGGTGTCTTTGCACAGTGAGCCAGACCTTGTTCTGCTGACCGCAAAGTAATGATATAAGACAGAAGGAGGCCAGGTGGCCAGGCTTGATTCAGATATATGACACAACCCATATTTCCCACCCTGATTCTCATCTTTTTTTAAGTGGCTTGCTGATTCTTTTTCAGCATAGGTTCACTTCCAATATCCTTTATTTGCTGAATCTGGCCCATGCACGTACCTTTCTCCTGCAGAATAAAATCCCAACAGAGGCTGTCCCCAGTCTTAGTCTCTTTTCTAAGCTCCACTCTTGCTCTGGCTCTCTTGAGCCAGCCCTTCTCCTGTAAACTCCTCCTCAAGACTGTTGCATCCTCTTGTAATCACCCTTTTTTTGATAACCATATCTGGATGCTGCATTGTTGTGCAGCATGAGCTGGGAGGAATAAATTGAGTTTGGCAAGTGACCTGAGGGCATGTCCACACTGCAGAGTGCACTGTTGTGCTGAAGTGCTGAGTGAGCCCAACAGCAGGGAGTGGCATGGAAACATTAGGCCGGGTCATGGAACTGGCATAGCAATGCCAGCAGACTGCTCCCAGCAGGACCAACTCCCTGGAGTCAGCACCAGCTTCACACAGTGAAGCTCCAGTACCTTTGAAACCAAAGCAAAATCATGATGTGCAAGCCTGGAAATTTCCACATGAGATACACTGCATGATGGATATGTATATATGCTCTGTAGTGTGCAACAGAAGATGTCCTCTGTTTTTGAGCACGCAGTCTAGGATCCATCCATGTGCATTATCACAGCAATAAATAAATCAGTTGTAATTCCCTGACTGAACATACTTGATTACTGCTCAACACTGGCCTGCTAAAATCCTTTTATAAACCAAATGTATGGAATTAAATGGCAGGAACACAAATGCTAATCAAGTTGGATCATGTCTGGGACAGCAGTCTTGGCAATTTTATATACTGGTAGTGCTCTTTTGAGGCTAAGGGTATTCAGAGTGCCTCTCTGGAGGAAGCTATCCAGCACAGGTCTGTTCCAGTACAAGAACTGGTAGCATAAAAGGAATGTGATAGGAAAGGGTGTATGGTAATTTCTGCTGACTATTGGAATTATTTGTAAATATATGATTTCAAAATAGAAAGAAAATGCATCTCTGTAAACTGGTTATCTCTAGTGTAGTTCCTGCTCCCATTCCCATTCATGTACTAAATAGTGTGAGGGTGGTGAGGCAGCAGAACAGGTTGCCCAGTGAAGCTGTATATGCCCCAAACCTGGAAGTGTTCAAGTTCAGGTTGGATGGGGCTCTGAGCAATCTGTTCTAGTGGAAGGTTACCCATGACAGGGAGGTTCGAACTAGATGGTCTTTAAGGTCCCTTCCAACGCAAGCCATTCTGTAAGTCTGTGATTGTACAAACAGAAACAACTGTCACAGTTCTTCTCATGAGGCTATGCAGACTCCTGTTTTCATCTGTGGTTTGACTTTGACAGAGAGAAGGACGTATTCTGAAGAAATACCCTCATGTTACAATATGGAGGTAATAAAACCTGTCAATATGCAAGGGGAGAAGGGGCTAAGAGGATATCGGAATTCTCAGAAATCCATGCTATGTGGGATTTGAAGGACTCCTCTGTTCCTACTGCATGGGTATGGGACCATTATCCTGTCATGGACAAAGATTCATTAGCAGTTGAATTTTACTCAGCCAGTTCCCTAGAGAGGATTTAAGGGTTTAGCCTAGAAGGTAGGAGAATCGTTTCACCCACTGTAAGCTTGGGCAAGTCACTTAACCCCCTGTGCCTCAATTCTCTCTGTTTAAACAAATGCGAAGGTGCTGTGATAAGTTTTAAGGGTGCTCAGCTGGTAAAAAGGTGGTGATCATTCAGACAGTATCTGTAGTGCATTAGCATCAGAGCAAGGAAAAGAACATTGTTTTTCAGGATGCTTCTAGGAGGAAAATCATTGTTATCAGAAATCGCTATCTGATATTGTCTCAGCATCTTCCCTGCAGATTTCAAACTTTCTTTTTGCCCTCTCTCTAATGAAGTCTGGGAGCCTGGAAGACACACATGCGTATCTTCACACTCAGACACACAGGGCTTTTTTTCTACAGTGTCAGTAAAGAAGAGACTGTGCAGCAAAATGGAGAAGACCTAGGGATTTATATTTAAGAGGAGGAGGAGAATAGAGGCGGTGGAACTCGCTCAAGAATATATTATGATGAACAATCCTGTGTTGACAGAGGGATGAACTATGTGACCTAATAAAAACTGTTGCTACAGATTTTTTCACTTCTGTCACATAATAGAAGACTTCAGTCTCCAGAGCCGTCAATCCGACAGCTTTTACTGGCAGAAGTATTCACTCAAAAATAATCCTGGTAAAAAGAGAGAACCTCAGTTAACTGTTTGCCTGGGGCAGATAGAATGCAGTGAGGAGGCTTGTTCGGCAAGTAATTATAAATGCACTTCTGCTGCCCAGGTGCAGGAAGCACATCTTAAGCCTTTACTCGTTACCATCATTAAAATTTCCATTTCAGCTGTTGCTCTGGCATTGACAGTGTTTGAAAAATTGTGACCAGGTCAAGTCACAACTGGCAGTGAGGCTGATGCTGGGCACCATGAGTTCAATTGCTTAAAAGACCCAAAAAATTACCAATGGAAATGTTAAATTATTCAACTGTACCTCCATGCACTTTAGCCGACAAGAAGTTTTGCCTTGATGACAGAAAGAAATAGAGGAAAAGAAGGTTCAAGAACACAGGAAATGCCATGTCCGATCTGGGCAATTATTCATTTTTTTGATTTTTTGTCTTTGATATTGATGGGTACCAGAAGTTACAAGGCAAGGCTCACAGAACCTCATGCTGAACAGTTAAGTACAGTCATTGCTTAGGGAAATAGCTTCCCTAGCAACTTCATTAGTGGTTGGCTGACATGCTGTAGTGTAAAGCTGTGAAGCTTTTATATTCATAATTTGTATCTTAACTTCTTCTATTGTAAATCTGGAAAATTTCAATATCCACAAATATCTCTTTCTTATTTGAATCCTTCCACACCCTGCAGATATCCCAGGTGATCTCAGAGATATCTTGTAGAAGAGATTTCCACAGGTGAATGAGGACACCTCAGGAAAACTATTCCTTCTGATGGAATGCTTTCGCTATCTCTCAGTTTAATGAGATGTGTCTTTGGTGCTAGAGTGTGAAAGACGAGGTAAATGAACATTGAATTTTCTTTTCTACATAATTTATTCTAACTATTTTGAATGCCTATTTTTATTCATATGATTTTTAAAATAAATACACCTGACATTTAATCCTGCATGGAAGTCATGCTATTCCTTGAAAAAATTATGTTGACTATTTCTGGACCCCGTTGATTTCTGCTATAGTTTTCTTTGAATACAGAACTGAACCCAGCATTCTCAACATAATGCTTTTTCATACTGATCTCACATGATTTTTAGCAAGAAACTCCACCCTATCCCCGATGCATGCCCCAGCAAATGGAGAGCACTGTTTGACCCAAGAGGAGCACAATGCTACAAGGATGCAGACTGCAGCCTCAGAGGACTTCAGATCTTTATGATTTTGAACCTAGGAACAGATATGGATACTTCAAATGAATCCTTCCAATGTGCATTTGTTACCAGGAAACTTTTCACCGTTATGTGGCTGATTACTCACATCTTTCTCTAGGTTTGACAAAGAATATTTACCCTTTGCAAGTATCTCCGCCTTACTGACTTTGCCATTAACATATCGTCCATTAATCTACAAATCAACAGAGATATTTCTCAGTGATAGATGCATGCCACTATTAGTATTTTTCTGCATTGGAAATGGCAGACTTGATGCTAAATTACATAGTTGTTTTTTTGGATGCTTAGCCAGCTTGTCTGTTTGGCACGGCATGATGTTCTCATTAATAGAGTACCTGATTGACTACACTCTTGTTTGGATCCTGTCAAGAATGCTTTGAAAATCCAAGTGAAAACAGGCAGACAATTTTAATTTGTCCCATGTTTGCTGACATGCTCAAGGAGTGCTAACAGATTGACATGGTCTTGCAAATGCCCTTCCAGAGTCTCTGTTATATACGCGACTTTCAGATATTTTGTCATTTCACTCTTGTCTTCATCACAGGTAACTAACACTTCCTGCTCTGCTCTTCCAAATACCCCTTTCAGAGGGCTGCTGCAATATCTGCCAACCCCTGATTCTCCTTTGAGTTGATATCAGCCAGGCTGCATACTTTCTGCATCAACTTAGCAGCGTCCTTCTTAAATTCATTCAGACCATTGGATGTACTGCATGACTTTGGTCAAATTGCTTAACTATTCTGTCTTGCTCTTTTCCCTCCTTCTCCTTTGTATAACAAGGCACAAGCAGTTATCTCCCTCACAGTGGGCTGGAGAAAGTTGCTTCCTTCATTTTTGTAAAGTTCTTTGAGTCCTTCAGAAGGAAGATGCTACAATAGTGCAATGTACTACTACTCAAGGACTTACACGGTATTCCTAAAAATATGTATTTATGTATATATATTGGAAAACTTCGGTCCACCTTTAAAAATATGACTGAGTTGCACATGAAATGGTTCTGTGATCAGCTCTGTTTCCAATGCATTTGCATGATACTATGCTTAGGAAAGAATTGCCTCTATTTGGATGGATGCTCTAGATTAATTGTTTTATCCTATCATTTCCCTGCAAACATTCCTTACATATTAATATGTAATAACAAAGGGATTATGATCCCAGGCCAACAGCAGCCTCTGGTTTCAATTTTTTTTCATATAATCTTTTCCTGTTGTTTGGGATTGTTTTTCTGTTGGTTTGTTGGTTTGTTTTTGTTTTTGTTTTAATTCCATTTTTAACACCTTTCCTTTCCTCTTCTGTTATTTTCTGCTGCTGGGTAGATAATGTGTTTTCCCCCCTGAATTTCCAGTGAAGATGAAACAAGATTATGATTTTTGCATTTGCTTATGCCTACAGTCTCACAGTAGCATCCATGATAGCATTCAGGGAACAGGGTTTAATCTGCCACTGTACACATTGGTTTCTGAAAGTTACTCCAGCCCTAATCAACATCCCTCATGTAGAACCTCCTCACATTATTCTTTTGTTGCTAATGGCATGTTCCAATAATACGTCCTTTGTATTTACACTTTGCCAAACAACTACATTTTAACCCCAAGAGAATTTCTGTTTCTGTTTTTTCTGTTGTCATCTTTTCTGTTGTCATCTCTACCTCTCTGATATTTGCTTTGGCAATTTTTCCTGAGAAACCTTCTTGCTATGTAGTAGAGACACTGACGACCATCAGGTCAGATCCTAGGTCAGAAAACATACAGCTCATTAATCAGATTAATAGATGTGTTGCCATTCTCTGAGTCTCAGACAGATGTCTAGCCAGTATGGATGATCCTCCATCCAGCTACGCCCATCCCTGGGGCTTCTTCCAGAAGCCATTTCTCACCTGATGGCTCTTAAAACTGGAAAATAACTGTCTTGCTTGTCCTGAAGTCCACCCACTGTCTCTGCTATTACCTCCAGCAAACATGATTAACAGTGATTAACAAATTGTATTGGCACTGTTTCATTACACAGCACTGCCCAAGACAGACTGCAGTTTAAGAAGTTTGTTCCACCCTCAAGGCTTAGCCTGGCCTTTGTTCCCAATAGTTTAGTGCTTTGATTTTCCTCCAGTGCTCTGCAGCAACTTTCCAGACCACATGGTTTTTCCGGTTGCTTGAGAGGGGAATTTCCAGTTGTTGCATCGAGGGCTTATTGATGTGCTCAGATGCTCTGGGTTGGCTACAGGGGAACCCTCTGCTCCTCAGGTCCCTCTACCACATGCTCTCCTCACATCCAGCCAAGCCACACAATCCTCAGGGACTGGCCAGCATTAGGTCAGCAGTTGCCTTTTATAGCATTTTTGTGGTAAGTCATTTAATGATATCCTCATCCAAGCTCCTTGGAGAAATCTTTTCTGATTCATCCATCCCTCTTGCAAGTGGAATAGATGGCAGCAGGAAAAGCCAGGTACCTGTGCCACCATGAGGCAATTTGTGAATTGTATTTCATCTGTTTACTTGAAAGTACAAAATTTGTCACTTGTGTGAGTAATTTAGTGCTAATTATGAGCTTACAATCTGCAGATAGAAAAAATCAGAGCCAATGAGCATTTTCAGAGGAAAAGGAAAATTGCTCCAAGTACTGTGTAATTATGCACTTAGCTGGGACTTGCTCCTGAGCCTTTGTAGAACATTGGTTTTCAACTTGAGCAAGTTTACATATAATTGCATTAACATATATTTGGGAAGGGAGGGTAGCATACACCAGAGAGAGCAAAAACCCAGAAGACTAGTGGCAGAAAACCAAAAAACATGGAACCCAAGGTAGTAAGCAGCTAAAATTTCTTTCTCAAAGCCCAGCGGAGTGGTAATTCTTGGCTGAGACTGAGCACCACTGTGCACCACTGCTGTACGTGCTGCAACCCATTTACCTTTTGCTATGCCAGCCCTTAACTCCTTTTTACACAAGTCTTCCCCCTCCTGTGGCCCATGTCACAGCCTACTTCTTCCCATCCCAAGCTCATGAATGCACTCTGCTAAACTCCATCCCATATGTTGTACCTAGCTGGTGAACACAAACAATGGAAAATAAAACCTCATTTTCATTCCTGCATTCATTTAATGCAGCATTGAACTGGGGTCATCAGAACTGACAGGCCATCAGGCTAATCTCTTGCAGCACACACCTGTGCAGTCAGCAGCTGGGGCTTGGTAATGCTCTACACTACATCTTCATTTTGTGTCCCCTTGGCAAGAAAGAGAGAATCCAAAACATTTTGGTGGATTAAGTCACACGGTTACTGAGTTAATAGTCTAAGGACAAAGAAGGGGGAGCTAGAGAGGTAAGAGATGTTGTCAGCTGAGATTTGAAATGGGATGAAGAGTGAGGTAGGAGGTTACAGGAAGGAAAATGTTAAAGACTTAATTGAATCTGTGTGGGTGATTCATTAAAGATAAACTAGGGATAGGCAAAGCAGAGAAATTAGAGATGGAAAACACTTACTAGGTCCTCTACCCCCATAAAACAGTTCAGATAAAATAACAATCTTTCCTGCTGACATATACCCACACTACCCTAGATTCACTCACATTTCAAACCTAACAGAAATATTTTGAGTTTTTTTATGATTTATAATTTTTCTTTAAATAAAAAGAATGTTGTGCAGAATTAATTAGCATCCTTGGAGATAGGTGTTCTTTACTTATTCCTACTATCAGAGCAGAAGCAACATCTATTTGTGCTTCCTTGGATGTCTGTCCTTTCCACTACAAAACAGCTTTCCTGGGATGTGGAGTGGACACTAAATTGAGCAGGAGTCCTGGGGCTGCCTGTTGAGATCCCTGGCTTGGCAGGCATCTCAGTGTCAAGCAGGGCTTCTCTTTTTGCTACGCTGACATTTATCTACCTGGAAATGGGCAGACAACCCAGCAAAAGTCATTAGGCACAGGCCTCTAAGAGCCATAAAATAATCAGAATTAAGGCTTCCTGCTGAGTCAGTCACAGGGATGGTTTCTGGGCACTAGAGCTCTTTTGTTATGCCAGGATCATCATCCTTAGACCCACACAGAGCTCTTGCCAATGGCTCCAGCCACTTGTAGAAATTTGGTTAACTTTTGCAGAGGTTTTATCTGGGAGCCCATGGGAAGGGCTGTGGCAATTCTCCCGGGCATCTTTCATGAGCCAGAGTCTGTCTGGGAGGCTCTGGGTCTGCACAGCAGAGCGCATATGTTTGGGCACTTAGCAGAATCTACAAAGATATTTTTGTTTTTCCCAAGACAATAATCAGCTTCTGGATAAAGCATCATCTATCAGGTTTCACTGCAGAAATATGAATGACTTAAACAGTTCTTCTCCTTCCCACTAATCAGAAGAGTAGTTTGGAATAATGCTTCACTGGGGACAAGCTAAGACAAAAAACTAATTTTTCATTAACAATGGTCTGAATTTTTTAATGAATCTGCTTCATTCATGTTCACTCCAGTTGTGCCTTCTACTTTGTACGCGTGCAGGATAAATGGGGTAAACTGCCAGGTCTACCTGGGCAAAAAGACCTTTTAAGCAATTATTAAGCAGGAGAACGATGAGATGTTAAATTTAGATTCATAGAAAAAGTACTTGAGGAACTAGTCCGAGATAAGAAGCCCACTCGGACATGACCTCCCCATCCAAACCTGTTTCCATTTTGTGCAGCATTTCCATTCAAAAAATTGGCCACGCAAGGAGAACCATGGACCAGATCTACTCCAGTAACTTCAAACTGTAAGTGCATTTGCAAAAAGAAGAATCTGACCATTAATGGCCTGAAAGAAAGGACAAATTAATTGAATGAATGATTGATTATGAATTATTCTCCCACTCTTTTAAATCTACAAATGCACTGTGAGTCCTTTCTAACCCAATCTCCTCATCAAATCTTCTCACCTTTAAAAAACAGTTGTATTATTTGCTTAAATTCGTGTTCTGAAATAAATGAGTCGGTTATGGAGTTGTCCCTTCTCCCTTTCCTTCTGCTGAAAATATTATTTAACTTTCAGGTGACAGTTATATAATTTAACCCTTGCCTTTTATTATTAATGAATTTTAACTTGAAATATGCAGGCTTTTTCCCTATTATGCCATATAGAACACTGGCCATAATTATGCCAGATGGAATTTTTTTCTCAGTTTTTTGACAAAGTACCTATTAGTAACTGCCCTCCACAGAGCTGACAAAGGAAGTTTAAATGCATGAGTTATTCTGCCTCCTTATTTTTAGCCTACTTGTTGGCCATTTTCAATAACAGACCTTACCAGTACCTTATGTCTGTTGGCTTGAGTCCTACTGGTCCTTCTGGGGTGATGGATCTCTGCCTCTGCAAGCAATTCTGATAAAATCAACAGATACAATAGTGAAGGTGAGTTTGGCCAGACCCTTTCCTGAGTTCCCTCATGAATTCTCTCACTTGAGACAAAGCTATGGTCAATGTTTTACATGTGTGAAATGGAGCATGGGAAAATTATATGTCCACTCGCAGTGCTGGCAACAGCACCTAGGATTTCTTGTGACCAGGCCCCCTCTTCTCATGAGACCACCCTCCTTTTCACAGCTGTCAGTCTCCCCAGGACCTGGAACTTCTCCCACTGACTGTCCCTTCCACCCATGGTGCCTGTGTGCTGCCACTGTCTTTTCTCCTGCTTTCTAATGTGATTATTCTCACTCCTGTTTGCACACACAGATGGAGCTCAATGGATCACTAATAGCGCCATTTACTTAATTAACATGCAATTAGCTTAATGAATGTTTTAACCTCATTATGTAGTTACTCATTTTTATCTGTTTTGGGCAAGTCTAGTGCCCATCTCTGGACTGTTGATAAGGACAAGCCAAATTAGTCCAGTTCTCCAATTATGTTCAAGGGGCCTCTTTATACAGTCCTTTCTCCCTCCCTTTACACATCGCATCTATGATGGAAGGGCTGGTGTTTATGGAAGCAGAATATGTCTTTTTCTTCATCTCCCCCCTGAAGAAATTTCCTTAGAGATGAGACAGAAGCAGAGGGTGGTGATATAGAATCCTTCCAGGTGGGTACATGGTGTTTCTGCTGACTTGGTCAAGATGAAAGCTCTACCTATGGGACAGGCTTTCCTGGCAGAGACAACTCCCAGCTGTGTGTCTTTCTTGTTTTCAGCCTGCTGTATGGTGTAGTGCCGTGGCACTCACTTCACAGTTGGCAAATGCCTTTCTCCACCATGTTCCCCACAGTCAGAATTTGTACCTTGGCAGAAGCATTATCTATGCCATGGAGTCATGGGATAGTTGTCTGTCAAGTCACTGACCAGCATGTGGAAAAGTGTCTTAGGTTGGCAAGGAAAACACAATCCTTTGGGCTCAGATGAGGAAGGAGATAGACTCCTGCCCAGAAGTTCTGTGGCAGGAATGGAGCAAGGAAGGGTGTCTACCTTGCTTCAAGTGATTTTGTTGGCATAATTCACCCTCTTCTTCCAGGCAGGTATCTTTGCAAACCTTGACAGAGCCTGCCTTAATGTGAAGTTCCCATCACTTCCTCCTCCAGGAAATCAGTTTGTAACTGCAGCTAAGGGTGAGGGAAAACAAGTGTGGGTGGGGAAAGAAAATTTGCTTTAGTGAAGAGTGGTCTTTTGAGTTGACTGCAAAGCAATAAGAAAAAGAGACTTGCTCGGTCTTACTAGATGGGCAGACCAAAATCCTAATAGATGATGTTGTCATTTTCTAACTGGGACAAATGTGAGGCCAGATCTCATTCCCACCATCTTCTGGGAAGAAAACAAAACACATCTCTGTGTTCGCTTGTTTACTGCTGTCATCTCAGCAGCCTCCTCACTCTCTTCCTTCTTGTTATTACCTAGGGAAGGCAGCCATGCTTCCTACCTCATAGAGGCCTAGGGAAGCAGGCTGGGAAGTAATTTGGTCTCAGTGGAAATCCACACAGAAACAAAGGAATGGACTTCAAAGATCTCACAAAAAGAAAATATCTCTGGGAAAAGGCCATTGGAAACTTAAGAAAGCATTGAGCTTCAGGTTATGCTTTTTGTTATTTTGAGTCAGCAAGGTTAACCAGGGAAATAGACCAGAAAGTTGAGATCATTTGGAACAGCTACAGTTGGGTTTTCAAAGTCTTCCCACATACTTTAAAGACAAACAACAAGCTTTATTTACACAATGCATACTCCACCCTTCTCATCCCAAAACTGGCTGTGCAGAGAAGAAGAGAAGTTAAATGCTAAGGGGGTGATGGCAAAGAGCAAGAACAGAAATAATGCAGGAAGTCTTAATGAGCTCCTCCACAACACCAAGGGTCCTGTCCATGGGGGTTGTCATGTGTTCCTCTTGAGGCTGCATCTTTTGACAGGCTCCACCTTCCCACCAAAGGCAGGCCCTGAGCTCTCAGTGAGCTCTTTCCATCTCTGATTTGGTATGCCATGTTTGAATTCTGTTGAGGTATCACCAGGCTCCTGTCCTTACAGAGCAGCAGCTGTGTTAAATGAGGTAATGAGCTGAGAAGATTTGTGGGTGTGCATATTGCAACAGGGTCAGCCCATGCAATCCATGTAAAGAACACTAAGTCTGCATTATTTGTCTTAATCTAGCACTCTTACAGAAGCAGCTGTTACTGGGTCTGAATATTTTATCAACAGGACAAATACAGCTAGAACAGGCATCCATCCCAAAGTAAAGTGGACAGACTCCTATTGCTCAGTGCTGTGATTGCTGAAGACTAAGAATCACATTAACATTTGTTTGTCTTCATCCTTTGGCTTGACTGAAGCAGTCTTGTGTTGCAGGATTGATTCAGTCCCCACTTCATCTTGTAGCTACTGTGAATAGTTCCCTGTCCTTCGCCAGAATTAGGGGGAGAAGGCACTCAGTGCCCTCACTCAAGGTTAAAGACAAGTAAGTATCTTTCCAGAGACAGAAGAGGTAAGTGATAAGATCCATGTGTTGCAGAACTTAAAGACCATGATCTCTGCTTGTCATTGATTCCTACATGCCCATGGGAAGCATGGGGCTTCCCAAAATATTCCTGCTAATATTGTGTACCTGAGACAAATTCTCAGTCAGAGTATACTGAAGTATAACAGTCAAGTCACTGACTCCAGGGGACTTGAGACACTTTAGTTTCAGGCAAATATTTTTAACTTAAAACACAAGGCAAGACACCCTGCTATTGTCAGGAAAAGAACAGCTGGAGATAGGGCTGTATCCAGCTGGCAATCTTTGTGCATGTGCCAAAGGGAGCATTCCTCTAAGCCAAGAGAGTAAAGACCTTCATTTTGGATGTGAAGATCCCACCATGCAAACATGTTTCATGATCCTTGGGTGTGACTCCAGAACCAGTTAGGTGCTGGAGACCTTTGTGTATGTAGCACACGTGAATCTGACCCAACAGACTTGCTGCCTTTTTAGGTGATTTTAGGTTATCTTTGTAGAAAGTTCACAGGGATTCCATATTCATAGCTCCACTATCCATCAGCTGGCAGGCTCAGAAGATGCTGAGGGCTGGCATCCTCACTGCTGGCCCTGGCGGGAGAATAATGGCAGAGCCCTGTGTGAGAAGCTGTCCTTCTCCTAACCTCTTGATAGAGAGATAATGAGATGATTTTATTCACTGGTTGTCAATCTAACACCTTTCAGCAGCAGGAATTCTGTTTAGAATAAAACAATAGATGCAAAATTGATAATCAGATGCAAATTATGTACCACAGTATGCAGAAAATAAAGATAAAATTTTGCATAAGATGTTTGTGTGGCAGCAGCTAAGTACCCCTAATTTTTTCCCAGAAGGTATCAAAGAACAGAAAACAGTAATTCCTCACCCAGCTCATCTCCCCTCCTTTACCACAGCCCTCAGCCTGCAGTACTGTATTTGAAGGCAGACACCTTTATCAGAGAGATGCCCCTTTTCTTCCCACCTGCTGAAGGGAGCAGCCTGCTGCAAGGAAGTGCAGGTCAGGCTTGGTGGCAGAGGCTGTTTCTTTCCTCAGGAATCTCTTTTCAGAAGAGGAAGCCATTAGCTAAGAAAGTGAAATGAATTTGCTACTGCTCTTCTGTATTTACAGAGCTTGTACAACAAATGCTCTCTGTGGAACTTAAAATAGTCTTTTGAGGATAGGAAACATCTCAGCTTCAATCCAACATCTAAATCTTCTATAAAAAAAAGCAACCCATGGTGCCAGTGCTGGCATAGTTTCTCTTTTGCAAGCAGGCAAGAGCTTCCCACACTGTGGATGCTCTGGATGTGTACTTTGGCCAGTCTCCAGTTTAAGACACTGTCCTTTTGCTTCCACTGTTTTGTTGAAGTTTTGGGCCAGCATTGCTCAGGAGCTGTAGTGTCTCCCAAAGCCAAAGGCGGCTATTCATCAGTGCTAACAGGTAACCTACAGGTTTAAATGTGTTAGCCAAATCCTGATGCCCTGCAGTGTGGCTGCTGTACATCATCAGCTGCAGGTCTTCCCAGGCCAGGGAGTGCAAGCAAGATGGCTTCAATGTCGGTGTCCTCAACGGCTCCTTCTCTGCATCTCAGCATCAGCTGAGGACTTTTGGTACATCACTTGGAGGATGCCCATATTACCCTTGCCTGGAGACTTGCCTGGGTAGAGATCCCTCCTGCATGATGCCAGCCAGTTACACTGTGCTGGTCAGGGTTGGCCACATCTTGGACATTGGGAAAAGTAAGTGTAAGGGGAAAGGGTGTTCTCAGGATGTAGGGTCTGTGCAACCCTTTTCAAACCCTGAAGCAGTGTTATGCAAACAAAAGGGAAAAAAACTGGGGTTCTCCAGAAATGCCTGTACACACACGAGTCTGACTCATCTGTGGCTGCCCAGGGGCCCTTCTGTCAGATGGAAAAGAGCTGAGCTGTGGCAGTTGCAGCAGCGGCTGCAGCAGCAGCAGTGCCCTATTCTCGTAATTCTTTGCCATCTGCTTCTCCCAGTCAGAATCTATAGCTATTTCCCTCACAACAGACAGTTAAAAACATGCCTTTATTTTTGTATTCCATGCAATATTTTATTTATTACAGTACTATTTTAACTACTGTTTACCAAGGAAATTGTAGATCAGTTCCACCTTCTCCAGGTCTAGCTCCACATATTAGCTATTTTCTTCTAACAGTTATAGATATAGGTAGATGCAGCCTGTCTCTTCCCCTCCCTTTTTTTTTCTTTCTCTTTCCCACTGGGTATGTATATGTATGTGAACCAGGGAAAGAAACAAAAAAGCTGATGCTTGAAACAGATTATTTTACATTACACAGCTGACCGGCTTTCTTGGAGAAGGCTGGATACTGGGAATTCAGCATTTCCCCTTTGATTGATTGTCTCTGTGTCGTGGAAGATTAGAATTTGGCATTTTGAGTCGCTCATGACATACCCAAAAGTAACAAAAACGCACCTGTGACATAAAATCAGGCCTAATATAACTTATCCTTTCCTTTCCTTCCTTGGCTTCATAAATGTGCCTCTTTCATTTGCTTTGCTGTTTACTTATTTAAGACAGAAAGGGATTGTGGCATTTTTCACAAAGTCTTTTACAAGAGATAATACAGCAGTTACCCAGGATGGACAGTGTGCCCAAGACTACAAAACATCCATTAATTGACACTGTCTTCCAACAACTCCACTGACAATGACTTTGTATGCTTTCTGCCATAAAAAATATTTTTAGATTGGTATTAACCTCTCTGTGCTTGTGTGGGTGGATGCATGTGTGTGTGTATATTGTTACCCTTGGTATTAACAACTGCAAAATGTACCTGCTCTGTTTGCTTTATAAACAAGAAGAATGTACTGAACATCAGTGAGCTCTGCTGAACACAGGACAGGCTCTGTACCTGTAAAGAACAAGGAATCCCAGCTATGAGGAACATGTAATCATGCATTCATGTTATTGCTTTTAAAATGTATGAATGAGGTTACAATCTGTTTCTCTTTTAAAGGTCCATTTCAGTTCCTCTGCAATTTTGTCTTATGAAATGTGTTTGGCTTGAAAAAGAACAGGCTGGCTCTGAAAGCAAGTGAGAATATTTGTGCAACATCTGAAGGAAAACATCAAACAATATTGGAAGAGTAGTTTATTAAAGATTTAACCCCTTTGACATTTTCATTTTTGTTTACTATTTGTTCACATCCTGCTAGCTCAAGGATATACTGTTTATTGTCCTTCAGATTTTCCGTATCAATTCTGGCTGGAGGCTCCAGCAACAGCTGTATTTGAAGAAACTAGATTATAATTGAGAGAAATGATTAATATGTCCTCTTACTTTCTTATTGATTTCACTGAAAATCATCAGCTTGATAGTATTCCCATGGACCTCAAATGGAAGGGGGTCATATATGTGACTGTCATGATCTCCTGGAGTTTAGCTGCATGTACCAAGGCCACAGGAATAGTTCTCTCCTGCTTGGGGTGAGCAAACCACCTCCATTCCTGACTCCCCTTTCCACCCTGGCACAGTGAGATCTCATCATGTGTACTGATTGCAGTTTATAGGGCAGAAGAAGGAGATAGCCCAATTATCTGCACCCTTCCACTGAAGAGGGAGGCTCCATTTGTGGCTATAAGATGATGATTCCAGACAAAGCTTTGCAGATACAAGTTTCTCTGACTTATTACAGACAGGGCTGGTTTCAAGCATGGGAAAGGCTGTTGGCTGCTAAAGGGAGAAGCCTGCCAGGGGCTACCAGCAGCATAATTTGCTTGGCTGGAAGTGGTGGGGATGGCTGTGGCTCCAGCAGGCATGACCCCACTGTCCAGCCTTTCCCCTCCAAGCTGCATGCTATAAAGAGGATAGAAAAGAAGAAGCACATCCAGGGAGGGACCCACTCTGCTGCTGCCACAGAGCTGACCTGCTTGCCCAAGGGTGAAGTGAAAATCTTTGGGCTGCAAAATTAAATTTTAGCTACCCTGCTGATAAGCCTTGAGCCAACTCTGACAAAAGAGGTATCTTCACCTTCTTCTATTTTGACTACAAAGATAGGCTTATTGAAAGATTGATTCTGATCCCTGTTAACAAAAAAAAGTAAAGGAGAAAGGCAACAAAATTCTTCTTGCTTCAAGATTTTAGAATCAAGTCTTACTGACAATACAATATTTTCTGAAAGTGTTACTTGAGAAGGAATATTTTGAATCTAAAATCATTTATGTTACCTCCACTGCAATATGTTTGCCACTTTTTCGTGAGCCTCTCTGAGTCCAACATAAATACATTATCCTGCAAAATCTTAAATAAAGGTAGGTTAGACATTACTTCTGCAAAAGACAATTTGCTAAATCAGGGATGATAAATGTAGAACTGCAGTTTGAAAATGAAATGTGATCCTCTAGCCAGACAAACAAGGAGAAAAAAAAGTGCTCATATGAGAAATTTTTATTGGCAATTTCTTGATTAACTAGTGCTCATTTTCCAGAGAGAAACGCATCTATTGGTTCCTGTAAAATATTTTTTCTCAGGCATCTTTTTTTGATATGTCTGCAATTTTCAGGGACTCAGAGGTACATGGGGAATACAGAAGAGTATTTAACATGAGACACCTCACACAGGATATCTGGAGCGGGGATGAGCTCATCCCCTGTCAGCTGCAATGACCCAACTCCATGTTACTCTCAAGATCAGGTGTGCCTAGGGCAGCTGGACTGGATCTTCAGGCAAAGGAAATACTTTTCACCTTACTCTTCCCTGACACCCCCTTCATATCAGCCACTCCAGCTCTACTGGCTTCATTGCAAAGGCAGGACTGTAAGGGAATTAAGGCAGGGTGTGGCACAAGTGAGGGGATGCACAAAGGTGAGAGGGAGGAAAAGAAGGGCTAACTGGGCAGAAAGAAAGGGCAGAGCTGCAAGGTCCTGGGGACCCTGCCCAGTCTCCCTCAAACAAGCCTTCCCTTGCCATACCCATGGCCCAGGACCACATTTCAGCCCAACCAGGGACCACCAGTCCCTGCCCCAGCAAACAGTGCCTTCTTCATTCCACAAGCTTCAGTTGTCTACTTGGTCCCAACATATCCAGCAGTCCTTGTTTCTCCCCCATGCTTCAGGCTGCCTCAGTGTCCCTCTTTCATCCCTTCTCCAGGCCATCTTCCAGCCTCTCCTTTCTCTGTCCACCCCATTAACTCCTGAATCAGTGCTGCCCGACTCCCCACTAGCTCCTCCCTCCCATCTGGATCTTCCTGGCTCCCCCAGTCCTCCCTGAAGCTGGGCAGAGAGGCAGCACCTGCCTCCCTCATTCTTCATGTCGAAGACCAAGGAAAATCAGATTGAGAAAATCAGAGACATCTTTTCCTCAGTGGCATCATCACATGCCATGAAACCTTCCAGCAAGTCAGATATTGTGGTCTACCTGCAAATCTGAGGGCTGCTGAAGAGCTGTAACTCTGATTCCAAATGGAATATTCAGAATACTGGTTTGTGCATCCTGGTGGAATATGGCATTGCTCTGTGTGAAATAGAAATGGATGGTTTATTATTGGCTTATCAGAAATCAGTACTGGAGGTGGCTTCTCACAACACAATTTGATTAGAACAGGAGATCAAACCAGCAGTGTTTCCTTCTGTCAGAAGGAAACCGACATCATTCTCTGTAATCGGAATGATTTGGTACATCTGAAAATTATGCTATTTCCCACTAATTTTACTGACTGACATAGCTAATAGGGAAGCCTGTTGCTGCTGCTCAAAACCATTGACCGATCTGCCTGGGGATGTTTGGATGCAGTGGCTGGTTTAGCAAGGAGAACTGCCTTACCCTTCAGTGGAGAGCAGCCACCTGTGGAGCTACATGAACAAACTTCTGAAACCCACAGGATGAGTGTGCAACCCTTCAGGCATAAACTGATATGCCTTAAAACACTGCAGTAACTGGTGAGCCCCTAGAGGGAGGTGACAACAGAGGGGATAATGTTTTTAAGCTTTAGGAGAGGTAAGTCAACAGGTAAGTCAAGCCCTATCTTGGCTCTAGTGACACTGTATTTGGCTTTACCTCAGGCTGACGCTCTGTATCATAGCCCTTCCCATCTGTGAGGTGCCAAGCAACGGTTTGTGGCAAAGCTGGTTGCTCCCAATATCTTCAAGGCTCAGTACAAGATCACCTATGTGCCCAGCACATCACTCTGGAAGCAGCAATAGCAACAGCCATTAAAGTCCCTGACTTTAGTATCAGGATAGCATGATTAGCTCTTTTTCTTCTAAGAACCAGATGTAACGGAGAAATCAATCAAACTTCAACCTCTGCCAGGCTATGAAGGGTGGAAAAAGTGGAGGGTCCCAGCAGGTTGTCATTTCTCTGGTCTGAAAGGCAGGAAGAGAGAAATGTCTTCCACATTCCTACAAACTTTCTCGGCTTAATGAGCTAGCCAGCAATAAGCAAGTAATTATACATTGGAATACACAGTTCAGTGGCAATGCTGTCTGTCTGCATCCATGCTGAGAAATGAGGCAAGAAAGTACTCAGTTCCAGCTCTGCTCATCTCTCTGCCTTGCTGTCTAATTTTGGGTGAGTAACACCTCAGCTCTGTGTTTCACCTCCCTCCTCACACAGGGGACTGCTCCTTTACGCTTGCTTTTGATTGAAGTTGCAACTCCTGACTGAGACAGCCGTGCCAGCAGAACCTCTCTGTATGAGTGCAGGATAACTTGTTGTGTTGATTAGGAGCAGTGAGGAGATAGGTGATCCTGGAAAGAGAGCTCTACTGGTAAACTGCCTCCCCAGGAGCAGTGTTTAAATGTTACACAGAACTTACACACTTGTCTTGTGTTCCCAGGTAGCCCTAGCCCCAGCCTCTGCTTCTCTAGAATGATCTGAGCAATACCGATGAAAAATATGTTGGTAAATGGAGTTGGTTTTTCTACAGTTTTCTCCCAGTAGGGTTTTTCTGTTAATTTCTTGTATGTAGCATATAGATTTACAGTAATGGTTCTTCTAAATCAGAGTTGCTGTGGAATTGTGTTATAAACATGGTAAGTTAAAACAGAATATTTCACCATGGATTTACTAAAATGGATCAATATACAGAGGAAAAGCAAGGATACTGCTGTGCCTTAAGAATGTGAGCATATTTAAGCATAGAGGCAACTTGGAATTGTGTTTCAGACTCACCCCAAAGGTAAAGAGGGAGCAGCAATCCTTGGTGCATGTGTGTGTGTGTTTGTGTGTCTGTGTGTGTGTGTATGTGCGTGTTGTGTTTTACATCCCTTCAGCAGGCACAGTTCTGAACATTTTCTCTTCTTTGAACATTTCTTTTGCAACTTCTGGATTTGTGCAATGAATTTCTAAGATATTTTCACTTCAACAGGTGGTTGGTTAAAAATGTAGCTGTAGTGTATCATGGGACAGAAGAGAAAAGGATTTTTGTGTGTGTATGTGTGTGTGTGTGCCCGTGTTAATATACACGTTAACACAAAAATAAAAATCACTGGATCCTTGAGTCAAGTATTGCATCAGTGGCAAACAACACCTGAAAATGAAGAGGCAATAGCAGCTTTTAAGGGTAGCTCATAGACTGTAATATCCAACAANAACAAGGAAACTACTTCTGCACAAGTTAACTATATGGGTTTTATTCTCAAATTCACTAAAAGCAGATGAGCCTTGTGTGCTACTTTTGCACCATAGTCTAGATTTGCTTCATGAGAAAGGAGTGACTTTTTGATTATGTTGGAGGGGCCAACTACCTATGACTTTTCTTGTGTTCCACATTTCTCAAAGCACTTGGACTTCAGGCATTCAAGTTTCCTTAATGTCATACAGGATCAAAACACTGAGATGAAATAGTGTTTTTATACAAGTAGTATATATGCAGAGACTGCTGAGGAACACAAATAAGGGCTGAGAGACCCAGTCCTCGCAGATGAGCTCAGAGCATCCTTCCTCATGGAAGTAAGATTTGCAGCACTCTATCCCTCCAGACCTCATCAGCTTACAGATCCAAAGCAGGAAAGTTCAGTGGCACTGAGACATACCTTGCCTAGTAAGGTAACTCTTTGCATTCTCTCTTGTCATGGGTTATAGTGCAAAATGTAATCAAAGGTGTGTTATTCTATCATCATCTGTTGGAACTGGAATGAGGGGAGGTGATGTAATCTTGTGTTGATAAACCAGCTGATAAGAAATCAGCAAGACAATTTCCTTATCTCTCCCACCATCCTCCCTCCAGGGAGGGGTTTTCTGCTAATGGGCCATTGAGTCCACTGATAAACTTACATCATCCCATTGGGAAATGCTCCATCCAGGGGGAGGAGCCAAGCCCCCCTACCCGGATAAAAGCCTGAGATTTGGGACACCAAGCAGCCTTTCTTTGTGAGGACTCCCAGAGGAAGACCAGGCCCATCTATCTCCACTGGACCTTCCAGGAGGACTACAGCCACTGTTCTAACTGCACTGCTACCAACACTGACCAACAGGATACCAGGTTGTATTGTGACTTTGTCAGTGGCTTTCTTTTTTTCCCTATTTTTTCCCTTTTCCTAATAAATTGTATTTCTGACTTGGAGTCTCTCACTGGTTTTGCTCTCAAACCAGTACATCTCCTTAAGCCTGGAAACCCTCTGTTGTATTCACCTGCCACCCTAGGCTATAGGTTTGAGCAGAGCAAGGAATGACAGTGAAACAGGCCATACAAGTAATTTTGAATTAAAATTAAGCATCCACATCCATCTTTGAGTGCTTCTGGAAGAGATAAGTATGCTGGGGCCACTACATTATCAACAAGAACTCTGGCCTCAGGATTTCCAAAACTCAGGTCAAAGCTGTGTTTACTTATAAACCTCCTTGAAAGAGTTTGGGCAGAGGGAAGACAGGTCAGGTTTGGAGAGTAGATTTCTGGTAGTGAAGGAAAATAGCAGTCAGCTGGAGAGATACCAAAAAAAGAGTAAGAGGATGCCTCCAGCAGGAACTGGCCTGACTCAGGCATCCAGTCAAAACAGCCAGTGATGGCCAGGTGAGCTGTGGACTGCACACCCATTCTCCTGGGTGAAACAAAGCCCATCCCTGTAAAAGTCTGACTGCCCAAGCTGTTTGAACCGTACCAGTGCACATTGGCTTTGACAGCATGGATTTCAAGTTTTTCATTGTTGTGTTACAGTGAAAGGCTGTACACAGGTGGTGTGTGGAGAGCTGTACCTCTGAACAGCAAGGTATGGTCCCCCAGCAAGCAGCGGAGCTCCTTCAGGCATTGAATGGGATTTCTTCTCCGCAGCCTGCCTGGCACACTGTTGGATCTTTCTGCAATCAGCTCTGCTAGCTCTTACGGTCTGGGATGGATAGTGAAGAGAGATCCTGGCCGAAAAATAGTTTACTCTGCAGCTACTTTTTAATATCCCAAACACAAATGCTCAACTTCTTGAAGTGAGGGTGGCTCTCTCTAAGGACAAAAAGGGACTGAGGAACTTCTTGTGTGTTATTTTAAGTCACTGTATGTTGATAGGATCAGCTTCCCAAAACCAAGTGTGGCCACTGGGCAACTGAAGTGAGAACACCAGATGGAGTGTTTTCTCACCAGCTGGAGGTGTCAGGACATGTGAGGCACAGCCTCACCTGAGTGCTCCACAGAAGTGACTCTGTAGGGTGGTTTCCACCTCTCGTCAGGGAGACATGATGTCTGCCACCAAAGGCTACCTCGACCTAGGCTTGAACAGGAAGCTCCCATCTAAGAATCGTATGAGCTGATAAACCGTCCCCAGTGTTTAAAACCCCTGAAGGGAAATTCAAATAACACATTCTCCTGGAAGTGCTGACAACTGATTCAAACATAGCCCTCTGGCTGAAGGCATCTACTTCAGGAGTAGCTCCTTTACTCTCACCTGAACCACCACCTTCACCTCAGGGCAGGGATCATGTTTTAGATCAGCTGCCTGGCACTGATAAAAGCTGCAATTGATGCACCTTTTGCCTGTAGTGGCAGAGGGCATGAACAGGGGAGAATCATGTCTGAACCCTTTGTATCTGCTCTTTGTGAAAAAGTATCCCTCTCCAGCCCTGTCTGGGAGATGTGGGCTAGGAGAGGGCACCGAGGCAATAATAGGAAGTGGAAGAAAGGAAGAACAAGTTCCTTTGACCAGCACCAGCTTGACATTTTTTCAACTCACTTTTTACACATGAAAGGGAAGGTGGGAAAGAAGAAGAAAGCTTGAATGTAGAAGGAGAAGCAGGCAGAAGAAAAAAAAGATCAAAGTAAAGGTGAAACAACAAAAAGATGTTCCCAGTGATGCTAGACACTTGTCTGCACCCCTATACCTGCCCAAATCTGTCCTAAAGAATAAGAAAAACCAGCAGGATCTCTGTCAAACTAGATATATAGACTAAGAAGCATAGAGATTGGAAGAAAATGTTGAGTCAAAAGCCTGTGGGTTTAGTGCACAAGCAGAGAGCGGGGAAGCAGGGAGGGCACGGGGTGAGCACTTCAGGTAGGGAAAGAAGAGCAGCCACACATTGAGATCACAGGGGCAAGGGATTGCAATGGCTTTCAAATAAGCCTTAACCAGGAAACAGAAGTTTGTCAAAGTAAGTTGGGTAAAGGCAGGAGCAGGAATAGCAGAATCCAATACAATAGCAACCAGCTGTCAGAAATCTCAGCACAGTCCTGTGACTAACAACATCTGGGGAGTGCAGGGAGGAAGGGTGATAAAGCTTAGAGATGGACTCCCTCGCCATCACTCCTTTCAGTAGCAAACACTACCTGTGACGAGAAGAGATAATCAAAAATGCAGAGAATACACAATAGGCTCAGAGGTACTACTACTGGTGCAAGATTCATCTGGGAAGAAAGTGAGCACAGCATAGGTCTGTTCCCTGGAGTGGAGATGAGGAGAACTGAGGACAGCAAAGGAACCCATGGGATATATAGCACTACCTTGGCATGCTTCATACTGTAAGCAGAAGATACCCAGGAGAATCTAGGACTGCAGAAGCACTGGCCTGGTGTTATGAATTATGGGAAACACTGCTCTAGGCCAGGGGAATTTTTTTTGCAGAGATTCTGATTCCGGCACTTCAGAATGGCAAACTAGGATTTTTTAACGTGGTTTTTTTTTTTAATTTTTACAGTTCTCCTGGGAAGACAAATTGAACCAAAAGAAAACAGACAGCTGACAGTTCAGCTGCATCCTGTCATTATAGCTTTGCCTAGCTTCTCAGCTTCCAGGAGTTTGTGTTGCAGAGTACCTTTTCTTGTACTACTGTGGTTCTATTGTATCCAGTTTGTTTGTAGCAGTTTGAAGGGGCTCCCCTTCCTCACACACACTGGATTTCCCTTGTGTTCCCCAGTTCTCTTTGGTTCCTTTGCTGCTGATTTCACTGCCTCAGTCAGACACTTGCCCTGTTCCACACTGTGGCAGATCATGCTCCAGCTCAGAGGCAGCACAGGAACAACCCTGTACGCTCAGTCCCTGACTCAGACCTACGATGCAGTTAGAATACCCCTGTTCTCCCATCTTTCTGCTAACATCTCTGCTGCAGTGCTAAGAGAGTCCTCCAGCTTTCCCCTTCCCAACTCTCATCTCTCCTGCAGCACTTGGAGTGACCCTGCCTTTGCCTATTGCCTTTAAGGTGCTCCATTATGCTTGTTTTCTATTCCTACTTTCTATTTCTACTCCATTTCAGTAGGCATAGCAAGTTCAAGTTGCAGTAAAGCTTCCATATATGTGTGGAAGGAGAAGCTTCCATATATGTGTGGAGGAGATGAGACTTCATAGATCCTGGAGACATTCTTGGATGGGTTGCTGAGAAGAAAATGAACAGGAAAGAGGTGATAGAAATGTCAGGCCACAAGCTGAAGAGATCACTGGGGCCCAGAGATAGTTGCATCATTCTAGGAAAGAATGAAATGACAGACTGCACCAGAGTATTGCATGAAAACACCGACACAGAGATAATTAATGTTCGTGCAACTGGACCTTGGCCTCACACGGTTCTTCAATCACTTCTTGCCTGGCGTCATGCTTTATATGATTTGCTCTCTCTGAACACAGCAGCTGTCCCCCTAGTAGAAGACTGTCTACCTCTTAACAGAGATGTGAAATATAGGTGATGGAGTATGTATAAATATTTCAGAGACAGGACTCATTTGACAAGTAGGGTCTTGAGAAGTGACTCCCAGATGGAAAGATGGGACAAATATGTTCTGCAGAAACAGTTGAGGGGGAAGGAGAGGCATCCTTCATCTTTGCTCTCTGACAAGAATCACTACAGGGTATGATTTCCATGTAACAAGTAGCTTGCTTAGCAAGTGTGCATGGGAACACTGCCTTGCTTTCACCCATTGGAAACTCCATAATTATGAATGCTATGATTTATTGGGCCTCGAGCAATAATTACTAATTACCTTATTTAGAAAATGCAGTTATGTTCTTGGGGTTTGGCAGTATTATTTCCTACTTAGAATATACTTTGGCAGTTTACTTTGAAATTCATCTTTCATAAGCATTTGTGCCAGTGAAACATGAGTATCTGCATTGAATACTAACACAAAAAAAGGGGTGTGAAGCATGTATTTTATTTATTTTATTTTTACTCATTAGCAAGATACATAATTCATACTCATTCAAACACTGAGGCACTATTCCGTAATTTAATGAGAATCCCTGAAAAAAAATTTAAAGGCTACAAAATAACACATAAATATCCTTATTTCAAAACTACGCAGAGAAAAGAAAAAGATTCATGTCTCCACGGTTTTATTTTATCACCATAAAGCTTCCTGGATCTGCAAACATCTCTTCATCTCATTTTCTTTGGGTTGCCTTCAGTCTGCTTTGTAGAGATGTAGACAATTTTACTTTGTCTTATTATCATCAGCTCCTGCTTCTTGTCATGCTCTGGCAAAGGAGTTGATCCACCTGTCCTGGTGCCGGCTGCGTCCTTCTACCTATGCACCCTTATTAATGTTGCAACCACCCACTGCAGGAAGGATTAAATCCTTCTTAAATGAGGATATATTGTATTAAAGAATAAATTTGGTCACATCTGGTGCTTTCACACGTGCTGTTCTCTATGCAATCAAATATGGAAAAGGCATCTTAAGAGTGAGAAAACTACAGTTTCTTGGCAAATTTTCCCTTAGTTATAGCAAAAAGATATACAAAGGAAAAGAAAAATCCTAAACCACCACAAAAACAAGCAAGGCAGTTTTATAGTGGCGGTATCCTGGCAAGTGACTGAATAGAGTCCAGTGGGAAATTGCCTGCCGTGCCTCCCACGGGCACTCCCAGGGGCTCTGGCGGTGATGCTGTCCTGTCTGTATTGCTGCTCTCTTCCTACTGCCTGCTACTGCTTTTCTCTTTCTGACTGAGCACTATTCACAATAGGAGTAACTACTTGCTAATTAGGGGCTATATCTATTAATTGCTTGTTTGTTAGAGCATGACTGAGCAGCCAGCCGCTCTTTGGGCCATATCTTTTTTTTTTTTTAATTAAATTTTTCTCCAGGGAGTGACTTGTGTGACTCGCCTGCCGAGTCCCGCACCCCTCGCGAGCTGCCACGGGGAGCGGGTGTAGATGCAGGGCCGTGGGGCAGGGCCGGGAGTGCCCGAGCGCAGCGGGCCAAGCCCACGCGTGACCGAGGCGGGGGGCGCTCAGGGGCCAGCCCCTAGGAAGAGCCGGAGAGGACCCGTTGTCGTTAAAGGACACCCACATCAGCCCATCCCCGGGAGCCCCGGTTAGGCCATGGTTGGGGAAGAGGAGAGCCGGAGCCCGGCTCTCAGGAGCAGAACGCACCGCTAAGAGGGATTTCCACGGCGCTAGCTCCGCTTTACGGTCTGGCTCATTGCTATGGACCCGAGTGGGCTCGCCAGCGCCGGGGCGGGTCTAGGCTTCCCAGAAGTAGCGTTTTATCTCCCTAGCAAAGCAGACGGAGATAGGGATGGCAAAGCAGGGCCCCGCGTAGTCCCCGCTGCCGGTGGCAATGCTCGGGGCTCGTGCACCATCCTCTTCCCCCTCCTGGCCTCTTGCCCGGGCTGTAGGCGGGGGGGCACGGGGAGCGGGGCATGCACTGCTTCCCCACTCCGAGTTTCATGTAGGAGAATCACCGCGGCTCCCACCGGCAGTCCGGCGAGTGCCGCGCCTCCCGCAGCCGCGCACCGCGCTGAGGTCCCGCACAGCATCCCCGCCCCGCAGGAGCGCCGCGCCCCACCGCTCCCTAGCAGCATGCACAAGGCACCCCCGCCAGCCTGCAACCTACCTGGGGGGCCCCAAAAAACTCTGCTGGCACCGGCGAGCGCCAGCACGGGAGTCACCCCAGAAACCTGCGCTGCCCCCCATCCCTTGACATCTCAGGTCCCAGATGGGAGAAAACGACCTTGTCGCGAGGGTCGTGAGGATGAGAGTACCCCAGACTCACAAATCGCCTCCTGCCCAAAGCAAGTCCCTCTTTCTCCTACCCCTGCGCTTTTGTCTATAATTGGGCCAGGGCGAGGCGTGGAGAGGATCGCAGAATCGGCCAGGAGGCAGGGCTCTCCGGCTCTCCCCAGCACGCCTGCTTTAATAGGCTTTTTATTTTTTCAAAGCGAAGGAGAATGAAATGGTGAAGAGGGTAGGGGGAAAACCTGGAAAGCCAGTAGAGTAGGAAACAAGGCGCGGCTGGCAGAGCCGGTAGGCAGGGAGGTGTGAGGCGCCCTCGGGACAGCCCCGGACGCCCCGTCAAGGGGCAGTGAGTGGAGTACCCTGGGACCCGCTGGGGAGCGGTCACGTTCCCGGCAACTTTTGCAAGACATTTTGGCGCTTCAGGAAAAAGCGGAGGGGTGGAGACCTTCCAAGCGGTTTCCAGCTGGCGTCTGGCAGGAGTAGCTCAACTTTGTCCAGTTTATTGTCTCTCATTGTCGGCTACCTTTTTGTTCCCGCTAGGAGTTCCGTCAGCCGTTGAGGGAGAGAGCCAGGGGCCCCTGTACAGCTGCAAATCCGATGCGAGGCAGGCAGGACAGACAAGCACGGAGGCGACGCACCCACACGAGGCTGGCACACAACATTACGGAAAGTTCTGAAAGGCGAAGGACCTAGCAGGCTGGGGAGGAGGCGAGGAGAGCCGGGCTGAGCTGAAGGCGCAGCGAGGGTGCGTGGTCTGTCTGCTCCTCGGTTGCTTCTCCCTTCAGGCTGGTTGGGGCGGTGCAGTGCAGCTGGGGGAGCTCTTGGGAGCCGCTTTAAAAAAAAAAAATCCATCTTGGATTTGATTAATTACAACAGTCCCCTCCTCAGAAGATCTGGAAAAGAGGAGCGAGAATCACCTATCCCTTCCTTCGCCTTCCAGCATCTGGCTCCTACCCCCCACCCTCTCTTCCCCCCTTTTTCTCCACCTCCTTCTCCCCGTCCGCTCTAGGGGCTGCGGCCAGAACCTCGTCAGGCGGAGTGAGGGTGAGGACTCAGTCGAGTTGGCCCTAGTTGGCAGCACTTCGGGCAGCGCGGGACTTAGGGCAGCGCTCGGCAGCTCCCGCTGAACAAAGGAGCCCGTTTCCAGCAGAGATCGGGCGATAGCGCTGCGCTGGCCCAGGCCCTGCTCCTGTCCTAGCCCGGTGCCTGCCCGGTGCCCCCGGGCTGGCCTTCCCCCATACCCTGAGTGCGGGCGCGGCTGCCTGTTCGCCTGGAGATCCTCGAACAATCTGGCGAGGGAAGTGGCACTGCGCGTTTCTGCCCCATCCCTGCCTCCTTCTCTTGCTCTCTCCTCCCTTTTTTTCCTTTTTTTNGGATCCCCTCCTCCGCCTGAGGGGCGCCGTGCCCGGCGCGGAGCGGGGCGCATGGGGCGGCATTTCAGGAGGCTTTCGGCTGCTCCTTGCTCCCCCGCCGGATGCTGCCTGAGCTGTTTTGGCTGTTTTTCTTCGCTGCCGATGAAGGCTCTGTCTTGAAGATGGACATGATCTGGTTTTTATTCCTGTCTCTGGTGCCGGTGTACAGCAGGGGACAAGGGGTGTACGGTAAGAGACGCTGTCGCTGTTTGCGAAGGAGGGTTGAGGGGTGGGGGGCCAGGACGCAGACGGCGGCGGTGGGATCAAAGTTAAAAAGCACCTGCACGAGAAAGTAAATGATGCCGCTGAACCTCGTCTCAGCATGAGCGGAGAGACTGACGCAGCAATAGGGCTTCTAGCGCCTATAGCTACTTCATAATTCCTCGCCGTAACCTCTGGCCGCCTCCCATATACGAGTCCGCCGAGATAGCACGCAGGCACCGCCGGCGGGACTGCCGCCTGGCGAGCGACTCGAGCTCCGGCCCTACCTCCCCTCTCTCCACCCGCCTCGCGTGGGGATGCCACGCTGATGCCTGCGGGGGCGGCTCCGGGAGCACCTCCGAGTTCCATTTTCTTTGGGGCAGGGGGCGGACGGAGGATCCCTTCTCGGCGATGCGCTTGCAGGTTTCCTTGCTCTCAGGACCGCCGGCACGGGGAAGCAGTGAGAAAGGCGGCCGGGCTGCCCGGTCTCGTTCCCTGGGTGCTGGAGGCTGGCCGCTTCCGCCACTGGCACACGGCTGCACCTGGCTGGGCTGAGCCGGCTACCCGCTGCTCCCAGCCCCGCCGGGGCGAGACGAGACTGGTTTTTCACCCTCTGGAACTTTGCTGCTGATTTTCTTCTTAAGGTGCTCGAGATGGGTGGGTGGTGATCTGTGGCAGAGATGATGCCGAGCAGCTTGATTGTTTTTTGCTTTTTTACTATTATTATTTTTGCATTTACGGAGCTTACTTCCTCTCCTTGTTTGCAGGCAGGGTGGCAAATGGCGAGCTCGAGTGGTCTCCTCATGAGATGTCTGGCTTCCGCAGCCCCTCAGTGTGAGGGCAGAGGCGGGGGATGACACCCGTGCCGCCAAGCACAAGCCCCGGGCTGAACGAACACGCGGGATTTACTATAGCCAGACGTGCAGCCCCCCTTTCCTTCTCCCAACCCTCTCTGAGTTCTTGGTTTAAAAGATCTGCATTTCCAACACAGGGGGAAAAAATAAATAAAAGCAACCCACAAGACTTGTCTCTCCTAACAAGCCAGCTTTATTTTGGCTTACAACTCAGTTGTGCGTTGCTGTTAAGTCCTTCTGGAAGGCATGCCGCTGCTTCTAACAAGCCAAGCTCTCTGAGCTCTGAAGAGAGACCCCAGTGAGAGAATCCAGGTCCCCCCACCCCCGCTCCCTCTTTTTTAACAGCATGCAGCCAGTCTCTTGTATGAGCTCTGGCAAAGATCAGTTCAGTCTCACTGACTATGGGTAAGTCTTTGTAGGTCACTTTTTAATGATGCATTTCTTTCATGGAAACAATTCCTCCTTTCTCCTTGAGGACTGGCATGTCAATTTGAGCTTGGGTCTGTTTTGTAAAATAACCATTTTATATAGAGGGTGTTTAGCTTCCTTTATTTTTTTTCTGTCTTCTTTTCAGTATATGTGTTTTCTCCCAATCTTCATATCCAGACAAAAATTGTATGACCCTTGAAAGGCTGGAAAGATGAGGAGTAGAATGAGTTTGTGGTACAGAAACCTGGGCATATCATTTAATCCTTTAAAACAGGTAATCTGCTTCTAGATGAACTTTTATTATTTCACTGCAGTGTATTTGCTGCTGAATAGCTGTCAGTTGCTGTAGAATGGACTCACTGCTTGGGATTGTAGCAAGAGGAACAGAGAGGAACAGAGCTTAAAACCAGGTTTGCTTAAATGTGCTTTAGAGGGTTGCCTGTTGTATTTTTCATACACTTCAGTGAATTTGAATTTGACAGAATTGCTGCTATGAGATCTTCAGATTAACTTACTGTTGTTTTTGCCTTTTTCTCTCAGAGAGAGATTCAAGTAGCTGTATACAAAAGAAAGCACAAATGCATACATACACTAAAATAAAGGCATCCTTTTAAGCCAAAATGATCTACTACTTCTATATGTTCTCTTACTTAACTACACAAAGGGGAAATCTAGTGTCTTCCTTCCTCTTCCCATCCCTACTGCTTCAAACTATCAAACAACAGAAGCCTTAATATGCAGTTGTTGCTGAGTGCAGCCCAGACCAGTGTCTTGTGGAATCAGCACACTGCAAACTTGGATGGTGACTAATAGTTTTCATATTGTCCTTACCAATTCTGCCTTTAGTCCACTACCCTGGGCTGATTTCATGCCTTCTGCAGCTAGCACTATTTCTTTGGATGTGAGATTGCTGTTACTGATGGCTCAAGCAGAGCTAGATTCATATTGTTATATGTGCAAGGATAAATAAAAAGCAGGATTAGAAATTAGTCCTACTGCCCCCTCCATTTCGGTTTTTTCTCTGTATTGGTCTCTTGCCATAGCTTTAAGCTGTACTTTAGCATTCTGAGTTGTGAATGTTGATCTCATGTGGCGCCTAATGTAAAAATTATGGGAACTCAAGTGTCATGGTTCAGATCTCTTCTCCTGCCTTTGCATATTGGTAGTGGAGACTGGGGGAGGCATCTATATGGGTCTATAAATATATTTTTCTTCAGCAAATCTGAGATTAAATCAGATTAAACAAGATAAAGTATCCATGTGATGTACCCTTTAAATAATACACCCACATGGATGTGCACAAAAGACCTCTGTCTGGGAGAGCAGAATTGTTGGAGAGGTTTATTGAGATGAATGGCATAAATAAAATGTGTATAAAGGGGGGGTCCTGGGAAAGAAGCATTTGCAATTGAGGTGCAATTTAATTAGGAGTCAAGGTGCTTTTTGCCTGCTACCTGAAGAGGCTTGTTATATAAATTGGTATTTGTTGCAATGACTGAAGTGTGTCTGAAAGCCTCTTCTCATTAGCTGATCCCATTCTTTCTGCCTTGTTTGTTGCAGTGAGACAAGGCTGGCCTGATGGGGAAGGCAATTCAGCAGGCTGCCAAGAGGCAACTTTTACCACTCTTTTGTGGTAGCCTTTTTCCCAGACTGCGTTTTCAGTCCTGGTTTGTTAATGCTGCTGGTCAAGATGAGAAGCCAACTGTAATAGATCTGTATAAAATGTCAGAATTGAGGAGGAGGAAGGAAGAGGTGAGGAGACAGGGGACTTGCCCTTCAAGGCTTGGAGTTAACAACACTTAAAGACTAAGTTAGACTGAGAGAGGAGGATTGGGGCTCAGTGGCGGCATTCAAAGGGAAAAAAGTATGCTTCTTGCCTCCCACTCTGCCTTCTGGATTCTAGGACTTTGGTAACTCTGTTTTGGTGTGCACAGTGCTGCTGCCCTGCTTGCTCCATGTACAGTGCTCCATGTACAGTTGCAATTGGCACAGTCCCAGTGATCAGTAGCAGCCTTTCAGGCAAAATAAGAAAGTGAGATGCTTTGTCCCCTGCCTCTCCTAATTCAGCTGCAGAAAAGACATTGCAAGAATGGGCATGACAGTGTGTGGTGAGGGGCTACATACAGCAAGGTGATGGAAAGAGATAAAAAGGAAATGTTTAGGCTGGACACTAAGGAATGTCTGGCATCATGATCAAAGGGACTGGATGGGCTGCACTTGAAACTGGCGGAGTGAAGCACTTTGAGTGTCGAGTAGTCCTGCCCTGCCTCAGAGGAGGGGAATAAATGACCTGTTAAGGCTCTTTGTTTTAAAAGACATCATCACATTGAATCATCCCTGAGATGCCACTACAGACAGCAAAAAACCCCAAACTAGTAGAATACTTCTTGTGCCTGTGATGCAAGAGTGTAATAGTAAAACATGTCCGTTGTTTAGGCCATAAACATACCCACTTTTTCATTTCATGTACATGACATGATTTGTTTCCTGCTTCTTTTGCTTTTTTTTTTTAAGTAAAAACACTTTTCCTAGAGTTTTTTTTAATGTAGGCTGCCTCACACCGTCTTGCAACCTGTATGCATCCATGTTTTCTGCTAACAGTTACTGGGAGACACTCTAATGTCACCTGGAGCCTGCTGATCTGAATCCATACCTCTCACATGCTTCTGCCTAGAGCTGTTTTGCCAGCAATAAAAGGGGGCCAAGACATGGAGCCCTTCAGCTACCTTGCTGTTGTCTCAGTGCACCATGCCTTCAGAAACAGCTGAAGAGATTGCTGGCAAAGGAATGATGGAGTTGGCTCCTATGAGCCACTTCTTCGCTGATTGAGTTGGGAAAATGCAGTGCTTGAGCACAGTGGCCCTCCAAACTAAATATATGTGTGTGTATACATATATACATGGATGTACACACATCCTCTGTCCTCAGTCATTTCTCTTTGTTGTCCAGCTCTTAAATCTGTGTTGGTCTAGGCTATATACAATCTTTTGAGGAATGAGTTTTCTAACTGGAATGCCATAGGAATAGTTTCACCAATGGACTTCATTGGTCCAAGATTTGCTTTGTTCTTGATCAGCTCTTTAAGGTCAGTGCATTAAATCTGTCCAGCTCAGTGCTTCAGAATGCCTTGCTGTTCTTCATTTATAATGTGTCAGACTCACTCTTCTGTGACACTAGAGCCTCTGGTTTTAGGTCAGGTCAGTAGCTTCACACACCAGATAAGCCCTCAATTGACTTTAATATGCAGTACTAGAAAACTGACATTGTCCTCTTGACAGGTTGTTTGCAACTTGCTGGATGAAGTCAAAATATTTCACTATAGGTGTCATCAGAAACCACCATCCTATGCAAATTTTTGTGGGAACATGAAGACAGATGTTGAATAATTTGACGTGAGCAGCACAGCTTTTAAAATTATCACCAAGTCAGGTTCACACTGGAGTTTCTGAAATACATAGATTATTTCAGATGATCTTGAAAGAGAGGAAGGTAGGTGTAGTAAGTGACTCCCAGTAAGTTGAAGATGCAGGAGAAGATGACCATGAAGGTTCAAGATAGTAATTCAGTAGTGGCAGTAAAAGGCGCTGTGCTGCTAGGCTGCTGTTCTTATTTTAAAGATTAAAATAATTTCCATGGTGGTAACTCAGGGATTTTGTGACACTTCCCATGAAGTGTCCTACTGTTTTGCTTGTGTTTTGATGAGTTACTGCTATTCTGCTTGCTTGAATAGTGAGGTTTCAGGCTTCCAGTCCCTCCCTCCATACACACTCTGCTCTCTTGGTTCATTAAGCATAGTCTATTAGCATTAAGCTAAGAACCATGCCTGCATAGCTATGGCTTGATATCAGGAGGGCGGAGGTGGGGGAAATTGCCTTCTGCCCACTGCCAGTGTGCTGATAAAAGCAATAGAGAGAGATGCATTTCTACTAGTGAAAGACATCTTAAAGTGGAAGGTGTTACTCTGTTCATTGAAAATGTCCCAAACCCTACCTGCAAAAGGCTTCTTTAGGTGGCATAAGTTAAGTCCACAGGCTTTCATACATTTGTATGTGTAGCTCTGGAGCAACAGTTCATAGGTGAAGTTCTCATCAGGTGAGATGCTGGTATTTTTTGTGTAGAGGGATTGCTGTGTTGTGTTGTTTGAAGGAGCTGTGTTTTGCTGTGGAGATGAACCCTATAGACAAGAGACAGTGGATAATGTTTGTTTTTTTCTTGGAAAGGCTATGGGTGGCCACATCTGGTGATACAATATGTGTTTCTTTAGGTCATACCTGGTAGCCCAGATCTTAGGTATGCTGAAACTGTTAAGAAAACTTTGAGACCATTTCTGCTCTCAAGCAGTCAAAGTGAAAACACCAAGTTCCTGTGTCCCAGATACTTTCTGCTGATCATCATCCTCTGGTGTGCTACAGGTTTAAATTCAAGGGGGTAAAATGTGCCAGTGTCCCCTGGGCTTGTGGAGGAAAGGGGAGAGCTATGGCATTGACACCACACAGCAGAATGCTGATCTTGGAAGGCCTTCAGGATCCACCAGAGAGCGTGATGTGTTGAGAAGTGGAAAAGGAGAATTTGCATGTTTTATGTCTCTGTGCCCATGTTTAACTGGTGAGATCTCTGATAGGATCTAAAGTACTTGGATTTGAAAAGAAAAAAGAGCTTTCATCTGCCCCTCATTTGGGGAAGGTCATTGAAGAAACAACAAAAGTTTGTTTCTTATAGCTAGGCACTTGTTTACTGTTGAAAAGAAGAAATTAAATGTGTGAAAATCCATGGAGCTGAGACTCAAAAGTGCTGCATTAAAGACCGAGGAAAGAGCTTGAGACGTGGAGCAGGAAAAGGAGATCCTGTGGTACAACTGATCTTATCCGAACGAAATTCAAGCGGGAGAAGAAGGGCTGTTACCACCAGGTTAGCTGGGACAGCACGATAGGAGGCAGAGCGCCTTTCTGCTCAGAGTCAGGTGTTTATGTTTAGACTCTCGCTTCTTTTCCGCGACTTCTACCCAGGCAGAAAGCGCGCCGCAGGCGGTTCCTGCTTCCCCCCCACCCGAGGGAAAGGCTGCCCGTCCTTCCCCGTCCTGCCGGCGAGCTCCTCTCCAGCTGTGGCTGCGGAGCACATCTGGGCGGCGGGGCCGCGCCTTCGCCGCTGCCCGGCAGACGGAGGCGTTGTGCGGCCTGGGCGGGGGTGCGCGGCGAGCGCCCCTTTCCCGGGAGAGAGGGGCCCGGGACTTTCTCGGGGCACGCTGCAGTTGCGGCTGCAGCCGCGTCCAGGTCGGACACGCGTGAGTCGGCCTGGGGCGCGGCCCCGGGTGCTGCGCTGCGCGGGGAACGCCCGAAGGCGGCTCGTTCTTCCTGTGGCCAGCTTGGCGGACTTCGATCAAGCCCCGGTGTCTGTCTTCCCCGCGTTTTCCGGGAGACTGTGTGGGAGCAAGCGCCCGGGATGGAGCTGCCGCGTCCAGGTTTTGACGCTGGCTGCCTGCCTTTGGCTTTGCATCTGTCCCGGGTTTGTTTTAGGATTCAGAGCTCTGTCAAATTGTGCCCAAGCACTACATAACCAATCCCTCGTCCCTGTTGTTTGGGTTTGTTTTGGTTTTTTTGGGTTTTATTTTATTTTATTTTATTTTATTTTATTTTATTTTATTTTATTTTATTTTATTTTATTTTATNTTTATTTTATTTTATTTTATTTTATTTTATTTTATTTTATTTTATTTTATTTTATTTTTTTATTTTATTTTATTTTTACTATTTCCCCTTTTCTATTTGTCTTCCTCTTTCTCCTTCCTCTCCCACTCTCTTTTGGATTATGAACTTGCTGTTCTTCCACTCCTTGTCCATTTCCAAACAAAGATTATACAAAAAAAGTAAGTGCAGGCCTCTTAAATCCTTCACTAGGTTTTCCCTCTTTTTTTTTTCTTAACATATCTGTGTAATTGTGGTTTGGGGATTTTCTTTTGTTTGTTTAGGCTTTTGGTTGGTTGGTTTTGGTTCTCAAAAAGGTAAAATTAAAGCAATCTGAGTGGATATATTGGAAGACGGATACTCATGCATGGCCTTGCTGTGGGAGAGGAAGAAAAGACAGCAAGGTGACGTCTGACTATTGGACTTTAAAATTCTCAGTTGAGGTCATTAGTGCTGTGATGTATCTATAGCCTTGGTTCTGTGATGCAGCAGAGATAGGTGGCCCACAGCATAGGTATAGGATTGATGCTGCTGCTTTGGCCCTTGGAAAACATGGCTTAGGGACCCTATCCTAGAGCAACAGTGTCTTCTGAGCATTGTGGCTGCTGCAGGGAATTCTTTGCACCACTGTATTTGCCATGCTGTATCCAAGGTCAGCTTCTGACTACTCAAGTTTAGTTTTGATGCCCAAGTTGGCAAAAGGAGAGACTTGAAGTTAAGCAGAGAAGTAGAAAGGTAGCTGAATACAAATGATTAGTTCTTTAAATTTTCCACTTGTTCTTCTAGACTTGGTGATGTGGTTATTCCAGTGTGTGCTTGTGACTATATTATGGTTCTAGTAATGCTTGAACTCTGCTGAGAAGGATGCTACTTCTGTAAAGCACTCAGTGTTCTCAGTACTGTGCTAGCACAGAACAGCTGTGTAGACACAGTTAGATATTTCAAGTGGTTGTTAATAGGGCAGAACAACCCACTGGTTGGGCTGTGGTGCTGGAGTGGCCTGGTGATGTGAAGTCATGGCAGGTCACATGTCTGGACTGGGCTGCAGAACTCTAGGGAGAGGGTGCATCAAGGCAGCAAACAAGGACCTCAAGCAGCTTTTATTGCTTTGGCCAGCCTCTTGCTTTCTTGTGGCTTCTTTTTCACTCATGCTGCAAATCAGTCATGGCTGTTACCCTTTGCTTTAGCTTGAGACCCTTGCTTTAGCAGGAGACACCACCAATATAACTTAAAATCATCCTGGCTGTGATCTTCTGGCTTGTGGTTTCTCTCTGCTGTGAGCTGTAGTGTAGGACAAATAGCATCCAGGTATTTTTGCTGGGTTTGTGTAAATGGAAATGTCAGGGTGAGGATAGCAATTGACAAAGGTGCAGTAAGAACGGCAGTTTCTGAAGACAAATTAGCAAATGTTGCCTAAAGAAGAACTGACAAAACATTGAAAGCTAAAGTCAAGCTGTGAGAAAAGCTTTAGGATGTCTGCAGGTGGACATTTAATACAAGAGTAACTGCTTGCTATTGCTGCTTCTGTTTCAGAAGGAAATGGTCCTTCACTAATTAGCGTAAATTGTTTTAAAATAAATGTGGATGGGAATCTTGTGCATCTCTTGTGTGCCTTTGTGATGACATAAAAAGGAAAAACAAAGATGTGATTCAGACAGATGTTTGAGAAACATGTTAAAATGGGTTTTGCTTACAATTACTATTTCACCTTCTGGTGCTTGCTGCGTGCCTTGCATGGCAGAAAAAGGCATTCGTAGATTTAGAGTGAAGAATGAGTGTCTTTTCCTAAGTTTAATAAATGGATTATTCTGTCTAGGAGCATTCCTCAAAATAGAAGAAAAAAAGAGAAGTTGAGGCTCATAAAAGTACCCTGAGCAGCATGAGCCAGCTGGGGATGGACGTCTGAATTCCTCTGCCAGTCAAGTGAATACAGCTGGGGTGTTAAGAGTATTTAACTGGTAGGGGCATCTGCAGTTGATAGACCCTGAAAATCCCTCTCACAGTGTACATGTAGGATTTCTTGTGGGCTAATATGTCTCCCATCCCTTTAATATCTATGAACTTCCACCTTTACAATGCTTCTGTTGCTTGGTTATTCCACTCTGAGTGTGGGGAAATGAGATGGAGATTAAGTGATTTGCCCACGGCAGAATGGCGAATCAAACATCAGCAAAATTTTAACCATCTTTTTCTCTCTGGTAAAGTGCAGCTGGTATTAAATGCAATCCCTGTGGCTGATAGATCCAAGGTAAATACATCCTCAATAAGAAGTCATAAGCCATTGAAAATAGGTTCTGATACAGTTATCACCAAATCAATCTTTTTTAGTAAGAAAACAAAACCATGTTTTATCATTCACTACTAATTTAGCTCATCTTTGATACAGGCCAGGATTTCTTTTTAGGACACCATTTGGAGGTCTTCTAGAAGTTGAACTTTACTGTACAGGACTGGGAGAGACAGAAGTCTTTCAGTTGTGGGTACACACATGGCTTTGCTGTGCTTATATCTGCAGAAGCATCAGTTTTGGAAACTGTTGACTGACTGCAACAATTTAAATTATTTTGCACTTGATCAAAGAAGCAGTATTTCTTGCTATGGAAAACTTCTGTCATGAATGGAAGAGGTAAATGACTATTGGTGGTACCCAGTGGAAAGATAGAAAGGCTGTGTTTGCCACGAAGGAGCAAAGATTTGGGATGGGAAGAAAAGAGTGTGCATGATTAGGGACAGTGCCTAGGACAAAGGGGAAGTTGTGATATCAAGTACTATGACTCTAAAATATGGCTGGTTGCCAGAGCAGAGCTCAGCTTTTGAAGAAGCAAAAGAGATATATGAATATTCCAACATATTTTGTCATTTTAAGTATGTGCTAAACCATATTCTTGGTTTTCTTACAAGTATGAAGACAGAGAGAAATTTCTAATGTTTGTTTCCCAAATGCTAATGAAGACCAAAAGGACTTGGTTTCGTGGTATTTGTTTGACAATTTGACTTACGGTGCACACACACTACACCTACACAGAAGTAGGACTGCGACTTGTGGGTGCACTCTTGAGCTAGCTTTAAATTAGCAGTTTTTAGTTACTCATTTCAGTGCAGCAGTAACAGCAGACTGCTCAGCCTGGCCTGTGCTCCAGCCACTCGTGCAACATCCTGAGTGAGCCCTGTGGTGCGTGCTGAGCCCCCTGTGCCTGGGGTCACCTGGCAGCAACATACTGTGCTCGACGCCTTGATGCATAAACTGTCGAGTACCTACACCAGGTTCATGCTTCCTTTTGGGCTGCAGTGTGAACAAGTAAAGTTGACTCAATACCTGCCTGAGCTACTGTGTGGGAATCCTGTAAATCCAACTATTGTGGGGTGCAGTTTGAAGTTTGATGGCTGCAGCAGCTTAGCTGCTGCTATCCCATAGCTACAAACTCTAGCAAGACAAATGCCAGGGTTCTTCTTGAGCTGTGATGTCTTTCAAGCAAGTATAGATGCAGGAGTGTAAACTGGCTTACTGCAGTTTGCTGTGGTGAAAGAGAACCTCTGAACAAGAAGTCTGGAATTGATCATTAATTTTGAAAAGCTATTTCTGAATAACTCCTTGCATAGACAAGCCCTACATTTAACTGTGATTAAGTTTCTAAATTGTTTTTTGAAAATAGGATAGTCAAGTTGCTGTACCATGTAGTTGCATCTGAAGATGTTACCCATAGAAACTAAGCCCCAGCTTTAGTTAAAATAGCACAATAATAGCATGTGTTCTGGCTGGTCAAATGATAACCAGCTTAGCACTTTCATCCTTATTTCAGCAGAAAAATGTAATTGACAGGAAAGAATGACTGTTTACTATGATGTGCATGATTAATACCATAAATCTTTCTGTTGGGATGTTGGGTGAGAGGCATGAATATCACTGCAACAAATTGAAAGAAGCAATTTGTTACATATTGATGATTGGTACTCAGGCTTGGAACTCCATGTAGAAGGAGAAATTAGCCAAAGTGAATGTTACTAGAAGCTACTCTGACATTTTCTAAGCCTTGGCAAAGATGCCATGCTGATTTTTGCAGATCACAATGAGCATATGTACCTACTTGTGGCTGATGGTTATTCCAAGTGGCCAGCAGTAGCGCGTGTGCTATTTGACAAACAGTTCTGCTTCTTGGATTATGATAGAGACATTTCAAAGTATGTTTGCAGCATATGGCTTGCTTAAGGAGATGGTTTTAGACAGGAGATGTTGGATAAAAGACAGTAGATCAGCTGCTTATCACTCAGCTTCAATTGGGTCAGCAGGGCATTTTGTACAGACACTTAAAATCGCAGCAGAGAAAAATGAGGAACCAGCCCCATATCACAGCATCACAGACTGTTTACTTGCATGGAACAGTGTGCTATAAACCTCCAGCAGAACTGATACTTAACAGACAGAGTTTAATTTAACAATTACATTTGATTGTCTCAAAGCAAGTCTAGAGGAAGTAGTAAGTCAGGATGTTGGGGGAAGGAAACCATGCTTATGAGCTTTTTGCTTGCTAGCCCTAATCAAAACCTTGCAGAAGGAAGAAACAGGAAAATGCCAAAAAGTACTAGGATCTGTGATGTACTTGGTGAGGTAGACAGGGAGATGAGAAGGAAATGTTTCTAGCCATTGCTGGATATAAAAAAAAGAATTTTTTTTTTTAAAAAGGATCCTGTTGATGGTGTGTACATTTGAGGAATGAGAATATTTCTTTCATTGATCTCACTATAATACCTATGATACTGTTGCTATTGAAAATGAAGTATTGGAAGAGCAAGTGAGAACTGCTATCCCTGTCAGGCAGAAGCCTTCCATGAACAGGATTGCATATCTGCCAGAAAGCAACAGCTGTAAGTTCAAGGTCATGTAAAAGGGGTCTTGTCTTAGCACCTCCATTTCAAGAAAGAGGGGGATAGCATTTGTGGATGTAGACTTTTTTTTTTAGGGTCCCATTGCTGTTCTCTGTGGGTGAACAAATGTAGGTTACACCAAGGCTGGAGTCCAAATCCCAGGGTGGGTAATAGTTTGTAATTAAGCCAATCAGTTGCTGAACTGATTTTTCCTGTATTATATTTCTCTCTCTTTGTCTGATTCTGTGAGTCATTGTAGTTAAGTTTTCGAGGTGTGTTTGGCTGATTGGGTTTTTGTTGATATCTTAGCTCTGATACGTGCTTTGTCACACCTGCTCACCTTGATGACACGGATGACTTTTTCTTTGTTAGCCTGGAAGAAGTGACGCTAATATGGGGGTATGAACAGGCAGCCCTCGGGCCTGAGATCTGTCAGCAAAAGCTGCTGGCCAAACTGACTCAAGCCTCTGCTACTGCCTGACTAGGAGAAATACATGAGTTTCCTCAGATCTTTAGGGAAAAAAGAAGTTAGACCAGGGTAAAGGAAATCTTAGAGAATTCACATTCCTGGATACAATTTTTGGCTCTGCTGTGCTACTCCTGTAGATAGCATTTTAATTCTAAGACAAGGGAGTTAAATCCAACTGAGCTGTTCTCATAAAAATGCTGGCCTAAAATGCTGCACATAATGACTTGGATCCTGTTGCTGTCAGTCTTTATGATATTTTTATTTTAAAGACTTCAGTGTAAGCCAAGTAGAAAAAAAAACCCCAAAACATAACAACCGGCAACAAATAAACTCACTTATAATCACAAAAAAAGTTCAAATGTTTGTTTCTTCTGCCTTTCTGCTTGTATGAATGGAAGGTGGTGCCATATGTCTGCTTCAGACAGAGGTTTTGGATATGAAGTTGGTGATTTCAGTGAGGTGATTTCATCAGGATGTGAATGGAAGGGGCATAGACAGGGCAGCCACAGCTTTTGTGGGATCTTCCTGCCTCAGTAGTTCAGAGCTTTCATGGACATCTGATTTTTTTCCCCTCACCCTGTCACCATTAAATTTTCACTGAAGACATTTATAGTTTTAAACTTCAGTTTAGTTTCCACTTGGCTGCATTGGTGAGCATCTTTTCATCACTGCCTGGTTTCTGTGGTCACTGCTCTGTTGTCACTTTCAGGCACTCCCTGAGCTGCCTTTGGTGAGTGGCCGCTGGAGAACCCGACAGCAGATCTGTCATCACAGCACAGAGCATCCTGGAGTGTGACCCCTCTTCAGAAAGTGTGCTAGCTTTGTCTAACCCAGGTGCAGTGACTCGAAACAGCTTGCCAGGTGTGCTGGTTTTGCATTAACTGGTATTTGGTGAGGAGGGAAGAAACCACTCATGGAAATGATGTTTCTGAGAAGCTGCCAAGATTTTTATCTGTGCCTAGAAAAAACCAATAGCTGTCTGGCTCTGAGAATTGACAACCTAGTAAACCATTTAGAAGCTGGGTCTGCCTCTTTGAATTCCACATTTTAAAAGACAGGCAAGCCCGGGAAATGTCCCTCTCTCTACCTTTGAAGAGGTAACAGCGCTGGTGGGGCACCTTTGCCGTGGCCTGGCGGGGCTGGGCTGGACCCCAGCGGTGGCCGGGCGGGGGATGGGAGGCCGCGGGGCCCTGGCCGAGGCTGGGCTGGGCCGGGCCGGGCTGGTGACATCTTGCCGACCCAGCCCACGCCGAGCTGGGGTCCGTAGGGCCCCGGGAGTGGCTCCAGGCTGGGCCAGGCCCGGCAGCACTTCCTCCCAGGCCAGCCGCTGCCGGGCAGAGGAGGGGGGAAGCCATCCTCCCGCAGCTGGAATTGAAGGAAGCAGGGGCCGGAGAGCAGCCATGCAGCCAGAGCAGGCACCACGAGCGTTCTGGCCGGGCCCGCCGAGATCTTGACACAGCCCCTGCGTGGCCTGAAATCCATCACCTTGGCAGCTTTGGCCTCTGCCCGGCAGAAACCATCATGACCATCTGCAGGCCTGGGAGAGATATTAACTCTTTCACTGCACAGATGAGACCTGCAGACATTGATCCTTCCCTCGGGTGAGAGAAAAGGACAGAGTGGGGACACGGAGAAAGACAACATGAAAACACCAAGGTTAGTACAGAGGGAGTCAAGTCCTAGATGGAAGGAGAATGAGGAGATGCCTTAGCATTGGGCTGAAAGTTCTTTTGGTAAAGCCATGGAGATGGACTATGATATAGTGAAATATCCCCTTTAGTGCATGAGAAAGTGTGGGGAGATGGAGTGTTCAAACTGTATACATGAGCAGAGGCATCTATAATAAAGTAAAGCAGATGTTGAAGTAGCTGTGATCCCATGAGAAGCTTGAACAGAGGGAAAAATAAGAGTGATTTAAGACCCTTTGCCTCCCCAGCGAAAGAAGTAGAAGACCTCTGTTCCCAGAGATAAAGGTGATCACAGAGATAGATGAAGAGAACCTTTGCTTTTGAACAGCTCATCCTTAAAATAGTACCCTCCTAAGTTGACATGGCCCATTAACTCAGCTGTGGGAAGGCTGTGAAAATGGGAGGAGCTTCATGATTGCAGATTTTTTTCCCAGGCAGCTGCTATTCATAGAAATTAAAAGCCACAAGAGAACTGTTTCTTGCACAGAAGTCTCTATGGCATGGGAAGAGAAAACTCCTCGCCCTACAAGAACTGATGAAAGACTATTGTAGAGGTGGTAACTGATTGAAAATCCCAAGTTTTTTCTCTGTGTCGTCGGTTGGGAAAGAAGTTGTATAGTGGGAGAAGTGAATCTGAAGATTTTATTCTTCTTCTTCTCCTTCTTCTTCTTTTAGTTCTATTAATAAAGTTTTCTTTATACCTTTTAAGAATTGAGCTTCTTTGCCCTCCTCTTAATTCATATCTCACAGCAGGAAATGAGTAAATAATTCTAGTAGGTGCACTGGCGATTTTAGCCAGTGCTAAACCCACTAAAATATTTGGTGCATTGGCCAGGAAACTCAAATTGGCAAACCTAAACCACTATACCAGGTAACATTCTGCCAGGGAGGCCAAGCACTGTAGTCACTGTTTTTTGTATCTGCTTTCTCAGATGGTCATTTCTCTGGAGGGATTTCTTGTTTCTCTTGGCTTGAAAAGTGTCTGGGCCCTTGGGTTTCTAACACCACTACTCTGGAGGACTTGGACTATGCTTGTGATTATTCTGGAATAGGGTAATTCTTATACTTGAACTACAGAGCTTAACTCTCTGCAAGTCATGCCCCCACTACCATTGGCCAGTTTGGAATAATGGGAAAAGCAGTCTTTCCTACTCAAAAAGATTTTTTGGCTCTTTTATCTGATACGTGATACCACTCAAATATCCTTTTCTAGTGACTGCAGGCCTGTCTGTCCTTGCTGTCTTGAAGTGAATTGGAGATAGCTGGCAAGAATTATTTGGATTTAATTTTTACTTTGTCCATCCTTTGCTTTCCCACAGGATTGTTATGACAGAATAAGAGGATTTTTTCCTTTCTGTTGCTTAATTGCACTATGGTTGTTGAAGTTTTTTCTCCTTGCCTTTGTCCCCTATGTTTGTTCCCTAACTTTTCTGGTGTCCTTAAAAAGTGCAGCTAGAAGGAAGGGACATAAGTAAAGCTAGTATTCAGGATCTCACTTTGTTTTGGAGATAAGGGCCTGCTAGGGGGGCGTCTTTGTCCCATTGTCACCACCGTCTTCCTATCTGCCTTCTCTCTTTCCTCAGTTCCCCATGCTTCACCTTCGGAATTCTTCCTGAATTCACTGTGCTTAAAATAATACTTGTTCGAACAATAAAAACTGTATTAAAGGGGTACATTATTTTAAATACACATATTGGCTCTGCAAGAGAGGGATTTCCAAAGGAAGGGACTATATGTTTTTGCACATAAAGTGAGTATGTCAACAAAATCCTGTAAGAGGTCTGCAACTGAAAAAAGCCCTTTTCCCCTGCTTCCTACATGCTGATTCCAGATACAATAGAAATTCCTACAGCTGAAGCAGCAGTGAAGAAAACCCAGGTGATGCCTTTATACTGAGTTGCAACATTGAAGGCAAACAGCAGCTGGAAGCTTGGTTTGATCTTTTTGTATGAATAAGATTAAATAGTAGGCACAGGGCTCATGATGGGTATTTTCCTGACCCTTTTCCACAAAGCTTTTGAATGCTTCTGGAGAAGCACAAGCACAGCACAGAGTGCCTTCAGCACCTGCTGAAGGAATAGTGACTGGAGAGCTCGGCGCAGCTGAGAAGGACCTAGGTATAATGTAGTTAGATTGCCCTGGTGACCATAGTGGATGGACATCTCTGCTGTGTCCATGTCTCTCCTTTCCTTTCTGTTAATGTTTTTGTATTTATTTGTACACTTTTGACATAAATGTATCATCTCACTGGAGAGAGAACCTGGCCTAGTGGTTGTGATAGAGCTGAGGGTCTGGGCTTAAGGGCCAGCTCCTGGGTCTCTTAGGGACTGTGTGAGATCAGTTGTGTTCTGAGGCAGGGCTAATATCTTCCAGGGCTGCTTCTGTAGCCACAGCAGCAATCTCTACTGTTGTATTTGCTGGTGTGAGCTTTCACCACTGCTTCCATTTTAGAGCAAGAATGAGAGAGCAAACTTAATGTCAGCTGCTTTGTTTTTGGGATTTTTTTTCTGCCAAATAGCTTTTCAGATTCCAAGTGCTCTGTTATCCTGCCCTCCTTCCTAGAGACTTCCTTCTAGCTTCATAGTCTTCCTTGTGCAACTAAATTGTGTTGATTTACACACACTCATTCAGTTCATGGTATTCCTAACACAGGCATTATTGCTGTTGTTGCCTTTATTTTATTTTTAAAATGTTTTTATTGCCTCTTTCTTGGGCAGATACATTCCCAGATCACTTGTACATCATCTCATCACCCTCCAACAGGAAGTGTGGGCTCTGGGTCTGTGAGTACTTCTGGAGCTGGTGTGTCTCCTGTAGAACTGCCCTGCCTGGTGATGCTCAGCTGGACCAGGGTACCTCTCAGCCCAGTGCTGATGCTGGAACAAAGCTAAAACTCAACTTCACATATTCCAGGACAGAATAACCTTCAGATATTAAACTTCCCTAGGTGGAGAAAACTGTCTCCTCAAGATTCTTTTGTGCTCGTAATGTTCGTTACTGCTGGATCAGTGTATTGTTGTTTCTTGGGTAACCAATGAGTAATACGTCCAAATCCGCCATTCTTCTGCAGCATCTGGGAATGGTTAGGTTGAGTGCAGTCCTTTTTGCTGAAGAAAAGAATTACATGAGGCTCTCACCTACTTAAATCATAGAATGACCTTCCTTTTTTATCTTTTAGAAGTCTCAGGAATGTGACTCTTCCCCTTTCATAGCCAGTCTGTTCTTCCTCCCCAGTATTTGGAGGCTCCCCCCAGAGCATGCAGCCCCTTGGATGGCAGCAGTGGGTACCTTAGATGAGCAGTGCAGTTGTAGGCACTGCAGCAAAGGCATCACTCATCCACTTGGGAATAACTGCTTTTGTCTCTGATAATCTGCTAGATATCTCTAGAATCCCTGCCTGGGGAAAGCAGTGACATTTTACATTGTGTTGGGAGCTCTGTGGGCAGCTTCCCAGAAGCTCTTTCTGGGTTTTATGGTTCTCAGGGAGGGATATGGTACAGTAACTTTCTACTGGGGAAAATCAACACTGTAAACAGAGCAGAGAAGGAAATATATATTTGTTTTTAAAGGAGAAAAAGTTATGTTTCATCAGGACTGAGCTTGCATCTAGTCTGTGGTAACTTTCCATTCGTCTTACATTTTTCTGGAAGATAGCAAGGTCCAGAGATTTAAATCTTCACCGAAGTAATTGTGATTGAGGACTCTGTCTGAATCTCAGTGAAAGGGTATGGGGTTCTGTGGCAGCAGGATCAAGTCCAGGGAGGTCTGGTGACCATCATCAGACACAGTGAGATGGGTTTCTGCTTGTTTAAGCTCAAAAATCTATTTATTGGGGTGTCAACAATACAGGAACAAACTCAGCTTACTCCAGAAGCACTGAGAACTTCAAACAGGGGCAGGGTGGTGGGTTTTATAGAGGAAGGGTGGAGTTTTACCTTTCCTGAGCTTAGAAGATACTTCCCCCATGGCAGAGGGGTGGAGTCCACTCTTCCCGGGACTCAAAGCCATGCCTATTATTTAACAGTACTTATCTGGAGCCGAATCTTTGCCTCCCCTGGACGAGGGCACCCCACAAAAGGACTGCCTGGATTGCAGCCTGGTTTAGAGGCTCTAAACGGTAAAAATCCTTGTTAATCTCTGATAGCACATGCAATAGTGGAACAAATCTTAAAAATCAACCAAACCAAACCAAGCAAGTCTGAAGAAATATATACACTAACAAGTCTGATGTCCATGATAGGCCTCCTTTATGGTTTTGGCATTTACCTTTTTTTATACATCTCCAGGTTTAAACCTGTTTTGTGTGTGGTTACTTCATGGAATGATTGAGCTTTGAAGGGACCTGTGAAAGTCACGTGGTCCAGTCCTCTGCTCAAAGCTGAGCTACTTTGATGTTAGAAGTTAAGGTAGGATGTTAAATACCTCATCCAGATGAACTTTGATCTTCTCTGAGGATGGAAAATCCACTCACTTTCTGAGCCCCTCTACTGGTGTTTCACCAACTTTATGGTGAAATAGATGCTGTCTTTAGAAATGTGAATTTCCTGTGTTGTGTCTGGTGGATTTTGCCCTTCTTTTACCGTGCACCACTGAGAAGAGTCTGACTCTGTCCATCTTCCCTCCATCCAGTCATTCCCAACTGAGCAATAACAGTAAATTCTGCCTTGTCTTTTTTTAAGACTTAGGGAAAAAAACAACCCGACCAACCAAAGAAACCCACCTACATTTTTCTCAGCTTTTCTTCATATACCAGATGCTCCAGCTGCCTGTCCATTTTCTGGTCCTTCATTGGACTTGATCCAGTATCACTATAAGTGCTGCTTTCTGAAAAAATGTCTTTTCTATTTTCTTCCATTGAAGTTGTCTTTGCTTCATGGTGTTTATGGCCTATGCTCTCCATTACATTTCCTTGATTAACACGATGTAATTAGCAAACTCTTGGTGTAGTCTGCTACAAACAGAGAGGGAAACTGAAGATATGCTGGTAGACCTTTTTACATACTCCATTATGTACAGCATAATGTGTGGTGACTGTTATATTAGTGGTCTTCCATGAGTGTAACATAAAAATTAAACAAACATGGGGTTAGAGACAGTGGGAAAGTATTAAAACCCTTGACCACATATCACAGGGAGTAAAATAGCTGTGTGTATATATATATATGTACTCGCATGTGTATGTGCATGTATATATAATACATACATATATTTATTAGACACACAAGTGATTTTGCAGGGTTGCCCTTGGGATACCCAGTCTGTTTCCTTGAATAGAAAGCAGGGAATGTCCAGCAGATGCCCTATGCTGTGTGCCAAGTCAAAAGAAGAGGGTCCTGTCCCCAGCGTGTCAGTAAGTGACCAGGTAGGAAGAAAGACGTGCAGTTTCTCAGGGAAGCTTTATAAAGAGGATGGTGTAAGGTTCTAATCAGACTGTTTAGTTCGAAGCCACTTGTGGTTTGTTAATGTAACAGGGGGACCTCATCTCACGTTGAATGCTCTGGGGTTTCTTCTTACTTCAAGTTCTCCATGGGTGCCTGGCTGGTGGCATTGCTTCACAGCATGATGTGCAGGAGCGGGAAGCTGAAGATTGAGTCGTGCTTTCTCTCTTCATTTGACACAATTGTAGGTGGCATGAGGAGTGGGATGCTGGGGTTGAAAGTAGAAGGAATTATTTTACTCCCACTGGATTTTATCTGGGCAACATGCCCTATCTGAACAGTTGGTCTGGCAGCATTTTTTCTTTAATGTGCTTAGTATCAGTGATCTATTTCTCTGTCTCTCCTCTTGTTATAGGGCCATTCCTAGATTAAAATAAAGTAGGCTCTAAAGCAGCAAGAAAGGATTAGGAAGTTGGGATGGTTCATGTGTTCAGCTGTCAGAAACACAGCACTGAATCTCTGTGAAAAGCAGCATTTTGCTTGTCCTTTTGCTGGTGAAGTCTTTCAAGGAATAAGATGACTTCTGGTGTCTGTGCAGCCCTCTCTGCATCTGAAATATAGCCCAGGTGTGGTTACATTTCCCCGTTGTTACCAACGCTGAATGAAAGGATAAGCTGTTGTTATTGCTGTTACTACTACAATTATGTTAAATTCCTGATATTGAAACCTTGTGACTGACCTTTTGGGTTTTCTGAGAGGGAGTGTGTAGCTAAGTCTCCATCCTACTCTGAAGATTTTTTTAAAAAATTGTTTGCATATGGCTTTTTTGAGGGGAATATATGGAAATCTTGCTGTTGCTCCTGAACTATCTCCTCTGAGGGAGTGGTAGCGCTGCAGTGTCACTAGAAAATATTGATGCATGTAAACATTTTTCAAAAGGCATTACATCTTCCTGCACGTACTTTATTATATTCCCACAAATCTGACTAGATTTGATAGATAGGTACCCAGGGAGCAAGGATGGGAGAAGCATGCTAGAGTGGGAAGGAGGGGAAAAGGGATTGAAATAAACACAAACCTGCTGTAATTCAAAACAAGGTAAAATCAGATTGTGTGCTTTGGCTAATTTTCTTATTCAGGTATCGATCCAGTGGCTGCTCCAGAGTCTATTAGCAGTCAGCCAGTGAAAATATTTCCCATCGGGGGCTCTGACCTGAGATGGGGGTGAATCTATAGCAATTTGTTCAAACAGAGGAAAGCTTTTTCCTCTGGTTTGTATTCCAGTTTGCACAGCCTACAGAGGGGGGCCCTGTCGTGGGGGTTTGCAGGGTGGTGTTTCTCAAGTGGGAATCAAGCTTGAGCCAGGTAACTGGCTGAAAAAAAAGCCTGATTAAACTCTGATCTGGGAACCCTCCATGTGCCTCCCTGGGCTGCCTGAACGCTACAGCAGGCTTGCCTGTGAAGGCAGTGGGACAGTTTGCTGCATTCCCTCAGCATGGGGGACATAGGCCTGACATGTCAAAGCTGCCCCAGAAAGGAGAAAGCTGCCTTTCCTGCAGCCTTTTAAAGGGATGGAGACAGAGGGCAAAAGTGGTTTCTGCCTCATGGCCATCCCTTCCCTCCACGTGAGGCCAGGAACAGGTTTCTTGTGAGGATTGCTGGATGGCTCTTTCCATGGCTGGGTTTCAGCCTGGTTCAGCTGTCTGTAACTGGTTTGAGCCCAGTTGGCTCCTGCTGGAGGGGGCTAGTGTGGGTGGTACTTCTCAAGTTACTACAGGGGGTTGCTGGGTCCTTATGCTTTCTTGGAGTCTGACAGAAGCTGCCTGATAACAAAGCTGTGCTTAGAAGGTGCCATAGAGTCATAAAGCTCCCCTTCTCAATCCTTCCTGTTGGCTGCCTGTTCCATTAGTGCTTTAGAAGTAATCCAGACAAATAAACACAGTCTCAGTATCCCTTAAATCCACATGCTGCAGCTATCAAGAGCTTCCAGAAATCTCAGAGGTGGAAAACCTGACAAGGTTAGAAAGACTCATGTGCCTTTTGGGTCTGCAGCAGGTCTGATGCCAACTGATTCCTTCCAATCCTATGCCAGCTTGGCTATCTCCAGGCTTGGGGTTTAGCCTGTCCTGGCAAAGTGGCAGTTGTAAAGTTGTGGTTGGAGAGATGTGCAGATGTTGTGGAAAGACCTTTTATGTGCATAAAAGCATCTACTCTGCCTCTGAGAAGGCCAGAAGCATCAGGGGTGTCTCTTGAAATATGTAAGAGGTATTTTTCACTTCTAAACTCTCTGACCAAGTTTCTGATGCTTAAGTCTGTATTGGGCTTTCACATTAATGAGTGACACCACACTGCCTGTTTTCCATTGATTGCCCAAATGACAGAGCATGAGTTGGAAAATCTGTTTAGTAAAGGTGGGAAGAGGGGTAAACCATCCTCTGTATAAAATACAAGGATTAGAGTAGGAGGGAGTAATAGGGTGGGAGAGATGCTGCTTTTAGCTTTCAAAATTAGCTGGAATTCTCTTAACCTTGTTTATACTTGCTTTAATTTAATGTTGGTCACAGAAACATCTAGAGGGAGGAAGGGGGCAGGAAGGCAGCAATAAATAATGACTTTAAATCTTAAATCTGTGCAACTTTTAAACCTTAAGTTTCAGGGAATCAACCTGAGTAGCAGGGAGAGAGTAACTCCAGCTTTGAGAAAGAGTGAGAAAATTTATGAGATTTTAAAGCAGTCAGGTAGAGGTCCCTGCAGCTGATGGCATGAGAAGAATGTGCATGGGGACAATGACGACACATTTTATGATAGTTAGGAGCGTATTTAACAGTACTGGAGCTGTGGAATGAGCTGATGCTGCTTAGCAGAAGGCTTGTTATGCTGCTGGAGGGGAGAGTTGGCAGAGAACAGGCTCCTCTGCCCAGCTGGCAAGGTTGCTGGCTGCTACAGAAGGGTTGCCGGCCACATTCCCAAGGGAAGGAGAGCCCCATTCCTCCCACTTTCTGGTTTTCTGAACAACAAGCAGAGCAACTGCTGTGCCAGGCTTTCTGAGCAGGCTAGAGGGAGACAATTAAAACCCAAGGTACCACTTGCTTGACATGCACCAGTGATTGGCTCCCATTAGGTACTGGATTTTAAGTCTTTCATGCCAGCTAGTTGGTCCAATGCCTGCCCTAAGCATGGCTAGTGCCCTGGACGTCAGCAGAAAGGGGAATGACTCATTAAACAGAGCTGTCAAAGTGCAGGTCCTTGGCCTTGCTTTGAATGTGTTGCCCTTTCATTGCACTGTCTTCTTTCTCCTGGGCTGTGGCACAAGCTGTAGGAGGGAACTGAACTGTCTCTGTTAACAGTTAATTTTGCAGTTTAGGTTCCTGTAGCAAAGCAAAGCAAGCTGTGCTTTGGTAGTGTGCTGAGGAGATGGAACTCAGCTGGTATCAGGTCATCTGCTTGTTCCCATGGGGAAATGTGGTGCACAGCACCAAGCAGCAACCTGACAGGAGAGGACTGCTGGGATAGCGCCAGGCAGGAAGGCAGCTGGGAGCTGCCTTGCCTTGGTTGTAAGGAGAAAATGCTGGGAGTGACCCTTGCTGAGGAAAGTGAGGAGTAGGGAGGGATAGTGCTCGCAAGTTATCATAAGGACTTACGGAAACTGTTTTCTCCAATTGATATTTAAAGTTTTGTAGCATGTATTGTGGAGTATGGCTTGGAAACTGCTACTGGGAAAATAATACAGGGTATATATAGAAGCCAAGTGTGTCCTTGGGCTGTGCAGCAGTTTGTGGCAGGTCCCCAGAATAATACCCTCCTGGTGCTCCTGCTGTTGTGCAAGATGGATTCATCATGTTTCTCCTAGAAAGGGTATCAGGCTCTGTCTGGTTCAGGACTACAGCAAACAGCACCTGCTTCCTCCACCCCCCGGCAGATGCTTATTCACGTGTTCTTTTTAATGTCTTGTATGGTGTATTTCTTTTTTAGGAGATGACACCACTGGCAGGGTTATTTCCCCAGGAATATGAGAGGAAGTCTTCCTTGCAGGCTCCACTCACATCTGCCTATTTGTGCACTTGCCTGCCCACATTGCTGGGGTTTTCGTTTGCCTCGGGGGGAGGGCACTGCTCAACTCAAAGTCTCTTCCAGTTCTGAGTCTCATGCTGCACAACGTGTGTATGCACCTATAGGGCTGCATCTCCTCCTTGCCTGGGTGTGATGCCATGACACCAGAGTGATCAGCTCCCTCCAATGGCCCTTGCTCCTCACCCTGTGCCATGGTTTAACCCCATCCAACAGCTAAGCACCACAAAACCACTCACTGACTCTTGCTGTGTAGGGAGGTGGAGAGAACTGGAAGGACAAGAAATTCATTCAATGCTTCCCATGGGCAGGCAGATGCTCAGCTATCCCTAGGAAAGCAGAGCTCCATCATGCATAATGGTGCCTTGGGAAGGTAAAACACAGCAACTCCAAATGTCCCCACTTCCTTATTCTCCCAGCTTTAAATACTGAGCATGATGCTGTGTGGTGTGGAATGTCCCTTTGGTCAGTTAGGGTCAGCTGTCCTGGATGTGTCCCTGTCCAGCTTCTTACGCACCCTCAGCCCCCTTGCTGGTGAGGAGCAGGAAGGACCTTGATGCTGTGCACTGATCATCAATGAAGAAAACATCCCAATGTTACCAACACTGTTTCCAGCACAAACCCAAAAGAGATCATACTAGCTATTATGAAGATTATTAACTCTATCCCAGCCAAACCCAGCACATTCTTCATCCCTTAAAAATACTGTTTGTTTTGCTCAGATCCCATACTATCCAATGTACCCCCCTTTCCACCCTTTGGTATAATTAACAGTTACCAATCTCATAGCTGATGGACCAGCCCCATGAAAGGTCTGCAGAATGTCCATGAATGTCTACAAAGTGTTGATTGAGTTAATTTAGTCCATGACTTCTGGCTCCATATGTTACAGTGGTCACTTGGGACAGGAGATGTGCTGTGTTGCATGGAGTTACTGGACACCAAAACCAGCTCAGTTCATGCTACTGCTTCATTTGCACTGCTCCTTGAAAAGCTTGTCTTCCATTGGTTGAGGTGGTTCCTGCTATAGTAATTCCTCTAGCATGCAGCTAGAATTGTGTTACCTTCAAATCATTATAATCCATTGTATTTCCATTAGAATCTCCATCAGAGCTTTTGGCTCCCACCTTGGATGCGTGCTGCTGCTTCTTCACCAGCCTTGTATCTGCATAAGAGGCATGATTTAGTTATGGAAGGGATTGTGGGCATGGAGGGAAGAAAAAGGTTAAGAAATGTAGTCCAAAGAAACTTAAGGCAATTCTCCTGCTACAGGATGAAACTTGCTCTTTATACCACATCTATTCTTGTCTTAGATACAGAGCACAGAACTGAGTTTTAACTATTCTCCTGCCTTTCAACAAAATATCATCCCCCTGATGAGCTTTTCCCTAGGCAGGTCTGATGATGCTCCCTATTCTCTCTCTGAGAGTAACCTTAATTCTCTACCAAACAACTGAAGCAGGCATTTTTTTTTTCTACTCTTCACCAAAATTACTCACTCATTTTCCAGCCTCATTTGGGCTTGGCAGCAAGCAGCATTAGGCAGGAAGGTATTGGAAGGAAAGCAGCATGTATGTCTTCAGCCAGATGAGCCTGGAATTTCTGCTTGTCGTGGTGCCCTGAGAAATCCATTTACAGACCAGGCTGGTTCCAGTGGCCTCCTGAGGTGAGTCCTTCCCAGAGCACTCACACACCCCAAGAGAATTAACAGCTTAGGATAGGGCTGTGTCTGGGCTAAAAATCCCCACTGCTTCCCACCCTTCTCAACCCCTGACACCAGCTGTCCCTTAAAGCTACTGAAAATATACCTTCCCTGGGTCTCTAACTCATGCCTTCTTTGAAGGAGCTGCTGTCATGGTATCCTACCCAGCAGCACTACTGCCATGGTTGCATAGGTAAGGGCAATCTGAGCCTTTAGCCATTAGCTGCCAGGTTGTTTTTTTTCATCCTTTCTTTTTTCAGCTGCAAGAATTGGAACATGGGATATAGTATGGGATAGAACATGAGATATCTCTGTTTTGGGCAAAGATGGAAGCATCTCCCAGTGCTTTGGTATAATCAGTGGACAGTGAATGGTAAAATGCTGTCATGCTCTCTGTGTTAGTATGACTATCCAGCATTGCACTAGTCTTTTGGCTTGCCTAGTTACCTAGAGATTAAAAAAAAAAATCTCTCAATGGGTTTATGTTCTGTCCTAGGCTTTAGTTTTTATGACTACAGAAGGATTTTCATGTCTGATGTGAGATCATATTTAATGTTTCTCCTTCTCCTGCCCTAGTCAAGTAATGTTTGGTATTGCAACAGATCATTAAACTGTGGCTGGGCTCTGCCCCTGCATGGATGCATTTCTGTGGCAAGTGGACTGATTTGGGTGAGAAAGACCATGAAACAGTCTACAAGTGTGCAATTGTTCAAGGAAGAAGGGAGTTTACAAAAGGGAGAAGTAGTAAAGATGAACGGGCAAGGATCAGCCTCCAGTTTGAAGAACCTAGCTCAAATGATGAATAGGAGTCAGTTACAGGTTGCATATTATGTAGCCTGAAACCCGTTGCTGAAGAAGTTGTGTGGGAGACCTTGTACTTTCCCTGATGAAGGATCCAGCCTGCTGTAATGAGTATTATTCAGTTACTAGGGAGCCAGTTCTAGTCTTTGCTGTGGAGCATGGCAATCCCAGCAAGTTCTCATGGCTCAGCTAACCACATGTCTAGCTAAGGTGGGTAGCTCCTGCATCTCCAGCTGCACTTTCCCCTTGTGTCCTTCCTCCCTGTCCCTGGGTGTTTCAGACAGTGCAGCCCTAACATAGCACAGCTGGTCTGTAGCTGGATATATAAATTTGGCCATAGATAAGAAACCAAATTTTGCTCATCTAGTTCAATCTAGAAAATGAATAAACAAGTCCCTGAGTGAGCAATGATAGGATAGATTTGAACTCAGACAGGGCACCCTAGCCAATCCCATTCAATCCTGAATGCAGACATATCATTGGCCAGGGAGCTGAGGGGTGTTGAGACCCTGGACAATCAGTTGTCCAAGCATGGGAATATTGAACTCCCTATAAAAGGGAGTTCTGAACAATGTTTGTTGCATGACCATTGGTGATTTCTGTCATACTTGTCTCCAGCCTACAGCCATAACGTAATACAGCCCTTCCTGGCAGGCAGCATGACCTGCAGAGCTGTGGGGATGTGAGACCGGACTCAAGGAGACTAAGAGGCTCCATGTGTTTGGGCAGTTTGGATGTTAGAGACCTGCAGCCATGTGGGCTGCTGGCAAGGCTTTGCTGGAAGCCTTCTGTCGGAATCAGGCATTTGTACCAAGAGTGCTGGCTTCTGCCTCAAGGCAGTGCTTTACTGCTTAAATGCCACCACTGCCAAGGAGGTGACTAGCAGACATTAATAAACACTGAGAAGGCTTTCTGTCTCAGTCTCCTACTGCCTGCTCATCACTTCTTTCCCATGTGTTATTCCTCAGGGGCTGGATTTCTCCAGCATCAAATTAGGTTGCTTATGAGTGAAGTAACCTCTCCATCTCGTAGCACCTCTTTTTCGAGGCCCTTGGGGTGTTGTGGGATGTGAGCTGTTGCAGTGAGCGTTACCATAGGAATACACTAGGCAGCATTTGCTAACCTGTGTTGGATACCAAACAGAAAACAGACCCTGAGGGCTCTGTTGTTTCCCATACTGTGATTCCCTTTGTGGAAGGCCGGTAAATGTGTGACTGGGATATTGGACTGGAAATTGCAAGGATGAGCACCATAGTGGCTGTTCCACGCTGTTTGTTGCTAAAGACTGCCATAGCTATGGGAGCAAATTAATACAGTGAGCTCCTGGACTGAACAGCTGACTCCCTGAATATCCCCATCACAATCCTTAATCTCTCTGTGCCCAGTTCCCTTACTTGTGCAGCTGCTGACCAGCCTGCCAGGGGGGCATGAGCATCTGTCCCTTTCCAAATGAGGCCTGTAAAAGGCTGAGAGAAAAGGCAGTGATCTGAATCCCTCCACTCTAAGCACTTGCCCTCCAGCGAGGAGAGGTGATGTGTCTGTTTCCCTTTTCTCCCACCTCCCTTTCTCCAGGTATGATGCAGGCTCCCACAAGGTGCCATAGAACCTCTTTCAGCTATCTGTCTTTGGAGAGGAACAGTATGTCAGGAGCAGGATTTTCTCCACTCTTGTCCCGATAGGCCACCATCACTATGGCCAAGAACCAACAAAATAATGCAGTTTGTAACCAGTGCGCTGATAAACAGTGTCATTTCTGGGAACAATGTTAATAAGGTATGCAAGGTTCCCCTGGGGTGCAGTTACTGTGAATGGACGTGGGATGCTGAACTGAATGCAGTTAAGTCCCTGAGTGCTCCTAAGAGAGGAGAGCAGAGGCTGTGTCCTGTGAGGGAACAGGGATTTCAAGCCAAAGCCTTGCTTGAATATTCTTAATTCATCTTTAGGATTCTAGGACAGTCTTTAGATCAGAAACAGGCATTGCCATGGGATTGCATTAAGTGAGCCCTGCTGAGCTTCCAGGCTGTTGGTCAGTGTGGCTCTAGTTCAGCTTCCCACTGCTGCTGTGAGGATGCCTCATGCTATTCCAGCCTGTTGAGTCTTTCCATGCCACAGAAAAGAGTAAGTGTTTCAGGAGAAAATGTGTAGATGCTTGTTCTCATGCCTCAGGGTTTTTTTTCTGCGCTATCAAACTCTCTCAGCTCTCAGTCACCTGCTGGCTCTAGCAGCAGCCTCTTTCCTTTGACTCGTGCTCAGAAGCTCAGGCAGGGGTGTGTGAAGAGAACACAAAGAGGAGCAAAGCTGAGGAGTCTTCCCATTCCCCTAGAGAACTTTGATCAAGGTGCCAGTATCAACTAGTGAAATATATCCCTGTGACCTTCTGTTGTCCCTGTCAGGCACTTCACAGCCCTCAGTGTGACACCGACTAAGCTGCCAAGCCACATCTCAGCAGGTGACAGCTACTCCTGCTGCCTTGCTCACTCTTGCTGTCTGGTAACAGGATCTTCTTAAACACACTGGTGCATTTGCACTGTGATGAGCAAAGCTTGCAGAGTAAAGTCAAACAGCTTCCTGTGAAGCTTGGGCTCAGTTTGGAAATTGTAGCTCTGTGTACACATAATGCCTTTTGCATTTTGCCCAGTAGCAATACAGTAGCGATAAAAATATCCCTTAGGTAGCAATTCTCATGATATTAGTCTCTAACCTGCCTGGAAATATCCTGATCTGAAATGCTTCTGGCCCAAGGTAATTTAGCAGAAGCTTGTGATTGCCTTGAACTCCAAGCAAATCCGAGGTTTGCTCAGTGAAGCAGTGTTTGTGGAATCTTAGACTTCATTATTTCGGGGTTTGCTGGTATTTTTATCTAAAGTTATGTGAGCTGGAAATCTTGCAGGCCTGGACATGGGGGATCACAAAATCAATTCATCTATCTATAAAATGGGTGTAATTCCCATCAACTGCAGTGAAAGTTACCATTTTGCAGCAGAAGATGGAATTGTATCCATGTATATTTGACACAGAAAACCCATAACTAGCTTCCACTGGGCCTTTTCTAAGTTCAGTGCACTTTCTAAGTGTCTGTGACCAGTGTTTCCCACCACCCTGCTTTACCATTGAGTGTGATGGGGTGGAGAGCAAAGGCCACTGCCAATTTCTTTTGTTCTTTTATCTGTACATGGATTTTAAGTGTTAAGTGTTTTCGTTTCTGACAGTTTCCATTCTGTGAAGGCTTAGAGTTTTACTTTTTCTTTTTTTTTTCCCTTTCCTTTTTTTTTTTACTGGATTATATTAAGCATTAAAACTGTTGAAATTAATTCCTCCTGGCAGACCTCCCTATCCCACTTAAGCTAGCTCCAATCCCACCTCTTCTGCCTTTTACTTCAGAAAAGAGCAGCAATGTTATCAAAGCTGTGTGATTGCTCCTGAACAGCAGAGATGATATTGGTGTCCTACCTGTCCCCTTGTAATCTAGTAGAGGACTAATTCAAGCCCACATTTGCATGGCACTGTACTGGCTGTAGCTTATAATACATCCACTTATTTCCATGGGCTTAGACACTGGTGGTTTGTCTGGGTGTGGACACCTTGCTGTAGTAAAGCATGGGCATGAATTTCATTGCAGGTCAATCAGCCTAAATGCTCAATCTGCCCAGCATTAGCTCTGTCCTTGCTAAATAAGAGTGAGACAAGGCTGATGTTAAGGAGTGGATGAAACAGGCGTTTGGCTAGGACAGGCAGGGACGATAAGGGCTGTGGCATTCGTGTTCACTTCATGCCTGTCAAAGCTCTCAAAGTTAGGGCTGGCAGTAGATGCTGTGGGACGAATCCTCACTTCAGGGGAACAAGAGAAGCAAAGTGGGCTTTGCTTTCCAGGATCCTGTGTGCTCTCTAGCTTGTTCCTGCCATGTCTGTGACAGGAATAGCCAAGGCTTAGACCTTGTCAGCTGAATTTCTGGGTAGGCTGAACCAGAAGGGGACCAGCCTTGTCTTTACTTATTCACAGATACATATAAGATTGGAGGAAAAGGAGCAGTCTGGCATTGCTGACGGCTTTTTCCAAGCACTGTTTTAGCTATGACCTGTCCCATATATGGACTTCATGTGAGCTGCAGGTAGCTGTGCAGTGTTTCAGACCTCTGTGGGAGTCTGGCTGTTATTCAAAACAGGTTGGGTTTGGCTTGGCTGCTTCTCACAATTTGTAAATTACCAGGAAAGCTTCAAAATAGCCATGTTAGCCAGAGCTAATGAGAGTGAAATCTTTTCTATCTTGATAATGCACACTTTTCTGATCTCATCTGGCTGTCCCTTAGGACTGATAAGACCTGTACCAACATTGGTTTGGGGATTTACGTTTTGAGAAAGCCTTTTGCTGCCAAGACCTTCAGCCGAGGCACAAGCCCAGGGCAGTGCCACTGTCCTATGCCATGGACCCAGAGCTGGGCAGCTGACACCTGGCCATAGGAAACCTGCTGTTCTTCCATTGGTGCTTTGTGAAAAGTCTTGAGGTGACAGATATGGAATATTCTGAAAAGTGTGTGACTGCGGTTGTTGTTAAGTGTGTATTTGCTTTCTTGAAGATTTGCTGGAGGATTTTAAAAACAGTGAAGTTCAAGGATTGAAAATCTGCATATTCCTGAAGCTGAGGTCACCTGTGAAATGCGTGACATTGTGTCTTCTCTATCATAGTGTCACAGTGTAATTGACAGCTATATTGGTCTTAAAGCCAGTGTATTTTTCCTTACTTCAGAGCTGCTTCTTAAAGAGCACTGCTAGTGTGAACAGAATCAAATGCATGTCCGTACCACTCTGGAAAGGAATGGAACACCAAGTTGCAATTTGTTTGTGTTTGTGAAAGACCAGAATCACTTTTTTTTTTCCTATTTCCCATGAGTCATGGCCAAATTCCAACTTAGGTTATTATATTCTGTTCTCTAATTCCCTCTGAAGCTTCAAATCAGTTTAGATTGCTTTTTCCTTTCTAGCCTGGGAAATTAGATAATGTTCCTGAGCCCTGTTAACCCGCTGTGTTCCACCTCTGAGGAAGCTGTGTTCTGTTTCTCATGAGAGCAGCCCCTCTTCCCCAACCTGTGTACATATGAAGTCCTTTTGATATGACAAATGATAGCAAAATGTGAGGCAAAGTGACCACTTGTCACAGCTGAGGTGTCTTGCATCTCCACTCTGCTAAGACCAAGTTGCAGAAGGTGCTGAATTCTCTCATGGTTCTGCAGTGTGTACTAGCTGCCTGGGATGTTTTTTTTATCAGAGTAACAAGGCTCTGTACCAGTGCTGATGGGAAAGGGGGGGTGGGGGAGTGTGTTGTGTTTCAGGGGTGGAAATAGTATTTGGGGTAATAGGCTGCAGAAGAGACAAGAGATAAAGGTGATATTGAAGGGGAGTGCAGTGCTCATGACATGAGGAATTATGAGCTGCAGTATGGGGAGGGGGAGGTGCTTGAGGCAATTCTTCCTATCCACACTGCATATATGCATCTAATTTTCCTTGTTGCAGTTTCCAGCAGAGCAGCTGGTGATGCTAATCCTTTGCCCTTATTGCTCATGTATAGCAAGGATTAGCAGAGCTTCCTGCAATTGAAACACACCCGCTCAAACTTCTCCCTTGTAAAACCAAAGATGGTGAAGGGATGTTAGGATTGATCCTTTGCACAGGGCAGGGAGAGGAGGTATGTTACACTCCTCTCTAGCACCACATGTTTTGTATTCATTTTGAGTCTCAAGTGAGTCAGTGTAAGCGGCTTCTCAGGATTTAAAAGTGAGTAATGGGTGAAGTCCCATAGGTGAAGAGGGGTTTTTGTTTAGTATCTCACGCTCCCATGGCATCCCATGGACTCCTGAGTGGCTGTTGTTTTTCTTGCTGTGGTGCAGTTTGCTTCCCATCATCACTTGAAACCCTCTAAAGAGAAAGGATGAGTGTCTTGCTTGCTGTTATGGTGTATATCTGATACTACCAAGGTTATTGATAATCACACCTATTACTCTAATACCTGATGTGAGCTCAGATCCGCTTGCTATATGCCTTCAAGTGATAAACAGAAAAGATGTCATGCCTCCTGTAAGACAGGTGCTTTGGATGCTGTTGTTCCAGCCTATCTTGACCATCTCTCTGTTGGGACCACTGGGGCTGAATGCCAAAACAAGTTCCTGATGCAAACATGAGGCCTGTGGAGATGCTTCTCTGCGGACCTTTTAAAGCTTGGTCAAGCTCATCACTGTGGAGCAGCCTATAGGGAAGGTTTGTAGATGACCTGGCGGTACTGTGAGACTCTATCTGAAATATGTGTGGTTCCTTTAACTCTTTCTGTAGTTTCTCTGAGTTTTACTGTTGGCCCATTTGGTTGTGGAAAGTGTTGGCATATCTGTATGCACATATTCAGGGGAAAACCTGTATTGCTTTTATCCATTTGGCATTAACCCAAGAGAACTGGCACCAGAAGAAACCATGTGGACAAATGCAGTAAATAAGAGTGAAGCCTGATGAACAGTTGCACAAAAAAAATCTGCAGTGTTTGGACATCCTGTTGATTTTGGAGTCTGCCAGGGACCTACTGTTCAAGCTTTGTGTGTAAAGGCGGGATAGCCCATATCACTTTATACAGTATATAAATAGTGCATGTACAGTATATAAAGAGTACCTATACCGCCCAAAATACAAGGATGTGTGATGTTAACTCAGTCACAGGAAGTATCTGGAGGGCTGTTTGTATGTAGGAGACAGTGGGAAGGAGATGGTCTGGCTGCATATGCTGTGCTGGGGAGAAAGCTGGTACTCAAGCGGTTAAAGCTATTGCCAGCAATTTTCCTTCTCTGGTGGTAATTGGTCTTCAAGAGACTTTCCAACTTCAAAAGCTTCTCCATCTTTGTGCACTTGGAAGTAGCTGTACTGCAGAACACTTCAGCAGCCACATTTCTCATGCTGAAGAAGTTTGAAGCTGGTATGTATTTTTGCAGAGCCACTGAGCTGGTGGCTCTTGATGCATAGGACTGGTAGCTGCTGGTGCTGCAAGGGACTTGAATCCTGCATAGCCTCAGGAGTGAAATTTCTCTACACCTCCAAGCTAGTGACTGAAGACCAGAACTTTGGGTGTATGGGATGGGACCCTGTGGGTTTAGAGCATTCTTTCAGCTCTCTTCTAGGTTTCCGAGCATATCTCACCTGTTTGCTGTCTACCCCAGGCAACAGTTCCTGTCTAAAAGTTGTGGGGTCAGAGCTGTGCTGCTTCAGCTGTGCTTAGTGTTTCTTACTGCATTGAAAGTGTTTCTGGGGTGCTCAAGAGTCCTGGTTACCCAAAATCAGCCTCAAATTGAATGCATGATTATCACCAGACGTAAGAAAATACTTGGCAGTGTCTTGGAGATGGATGATATTGGGCTTAATTAATGGAGAGCAGTCTGTCCCCACATGCATCTGTCTCTGCTTCCTCATCCTTCGTATCAGTATCAGCTTAGGGTTGTTTTTAATTATTTTTTTAAGTGTTGCACAGAACAGTAAAACCCACATCAGATTAGTGAGGAAATTAATCCTTCACACTTCTCTGGCATATTACATGTCATCCCATAACAGAGGTTTGCTTTACAAACATTAATTACAAAGCGTCATAACCCCCCTGTGAGGAAGGTAATAACCACAATAAGACTTAGCATTTATATGATTATTGCATCTTTAAAAAGTTGTATAAACACTAAGCCTTAAAGTACCCAGCATGGCATGGTAGTACAATTATTCCAATAACGTGTGGTGAGACAAAGGTGCGCTGAGAAGGGGAGAACCTGCTTGCCCAAAGTCACGCATCAAGACAATTACTAAGTACTCATTATAGATTATTCTTGAATTGGGGGTTTCTTTCTCACTCTCTGTCTTCCTTGGAGTCATGGCTGAGCAGGGATGTATGAGAGTGGTAGAGGGGGAGGACCATAATGTGAAGACCATTAAGTCCATGCAAGTGAGCAAAAATACAGGTTGCTGTGTCTCCTGAATGGAATTGGGGTAGTTTGAGATTAATAGGATCCTGAAGAGCTCACATAAGTGCTTGATGGTGACTGCTGGTTTGGAACATTACTGCTGCAAATTAAATCCTTTGATGTGTACTGAGCAGCTCCCCAGCTACCTCAGATGACTTTCTGCCTCCTCCATGGCAGGCATCAACACAGAAAGCACATAGCTGATAACAGCCTATTGTTCCCTACATGTTTCAGAATATGATCAAGCAGGGAGAGAAGTCTGGAGGCATGGTGGTTGTAAGACATGGTAGAGTAGCTCATTTCTGGGTGTTCAGCACCATGCATGCGTGTTTGCCTGTTAAAGGAGCAACAGTCCTGGTTGTACCCACTGCAGGAGCTGTTATAAATGGGCACAGAGAGACCAGCTCCCTTTTAATGCCTTTATTGAGGACAACTTTGGGTTGGGGGCCCGAGGGGTCGTGCACACTGCTGCTGCTCCTGATAGACGCAGAGGAGGAGGTCTGCAGCTTTGCTGAATGACAGAGCTGGGGCTTCTGGCCTCACGGGAGTCCCTGGGAAAATCCTTGTTGCTCTGGGTCTAGGGGTGTCCTGTAGATTGAGTGCTACTAGGTTGTGGTGAGATTGAAGCCAGCTCAGGATGATGACACCATCCTTCTTGTTGTCCTGCCAGTCCAGGAGTGCAATTTCCAGTTCCAGTTTCATACTAGTTTGTTGGTTTTGGGGCTTTTTTCTTCCTGAGTGGTATAGGGTACTCCCTAATTTGCATACAGTTTTTGGGTGCTATGTTGGGGAGCAAGGGAAGTGTTACCCGATGGAAATGGATACAAATACAGGGACGCAGGGCACGTGGGGAATTTTTAACAGGGACACAGGGTACATGGGGGACTTTTAACAAGTAAACATGAACAACTAAACATGAAAGAAAAAAACAGGGACATTAACAACAGGTGATTGAACAGTAATTAACACTTGTCAACAACAATGATCCACTAAACAACTCTTCTGATCAGAGCCCGTGGTTTCTTTTAAATTTATTCTCTAAAGGAGCGAGACATGACTTGATTTTTTCTGCCCTAGCCAGTTTCCTAAATTTGTTCAGGCTAACTTCTGTCCCACCAGATGAGTATTAGCAAAAGTAGTTTGCAAGACTTTAAAATGGTTCTTGATCATTTCCCAAAAATTTATACCAATCAAACTTTCATCACGTCAAGCTTTGAAATGCCTCAAAACAGGTGTGCTGCCCATTTCGGTGAAACAGACTGGTGGTGCCTTGGTGATTGGTGACATGTCTTGTGTGACAAACTCTGGGAAATAGCTTCGCAGTCCCTGTCAGCCATCATCTTGTGGACTGCTGGAGAGGTATGCTCCTCTGGGGCATAACCAGATCCAGAGTCTTTACCCTCAGTGCAAAATTGGAGTGCACTGGAACTGGGGGCAAAACTAGATTTTAGAAGGTAAACCAATTCCTACCCTGATGGGCAGCACAAAGGATTTGCTCATGTAGAGGATGGAAATTCCAGTAAATTCACATTTTTAGAAGCTATGCATCCTTCCCTCTGCAGACTTTTGTTCTTTTAAATGGGAAGCCCATTCCCTAGTTTTCTGTTCTTTTGTCCCAAGGTGTTGCATCTTGTTGCAGCAGGGCCATATCCAAGGAGGTTACATCTACTGGTGACCAGCATAAGGAATTCAACAAGACTGATTTCTGCTTGGTTAAACTCAGTAATCCATTTATTGGGGCATCACTAACAAAGGAACCAACTCAGCTTAAACCAGAGACAGAGAACTCTGAACAGGGGCAGGGTGGTGGGTTTTATAGCAGAAGGGTGGTTTTACCTTTCCCAGGCTTAGAGGACACATCCCTCAAGGCAGAAGGGGTAGAGTCCACTCTTCATGGGAATTAAAGCCATGCCTCTTATGTCAGCACTGCTTGTCTAAAAATCTAATCCCTGCCTCTTTGGGTGGGGGCAATCCACACCAGGATGTTCTGCAGCGGGCTAGTTTGGTTGAGGTCTTTTAAGAAAGAAGGCTGGTTTCAAGACTTTGCTCTCTGTGCAGGTTTGCTTTTCTTCTGTTCCCTTGAGAGACCAAGGGACCATTTAGTTCTCCAAAGGATGGACTGCTCTGTGTCATTCCACATGCAACTGAAGGACCAAGAGTGTTTTAAATAAAGTGAAATTTATTACTAATATCAAGAAAACATCAAATGGAGCTGAGGATCAGTGATTTTGAAGTATACTGAGGTCTTAGCCTGCTTTTGGCCTCGCCTAAGTAGGCCGAAGCTTTTTTCCTTGCAGAAAAGACCTTGAGAACAAAAGTCTTTAAAGAGCTTTCCTCTTCAGAGATGCTTAGGCTTTGAGGATGGTGCCTGTCAGCATTTTAGTCTCTCATAGCTTTATTTCCTTTGTGTCAAAGATCATCTTACTTCCTTTGCAAAGCTGTCAGCCAGACCCTGGCTGCTTTGATACGGCTGCATTAGTCCCCGAGTCCTCTGTTGAACAAGCTGCTCAACAGTGTTTGCACAAATGCATGATCTTGGGTAGAGAATTAATCCCTGTTCTTACCCCCTGTGCAGTCAGCCAGCTGAGAAATTATTTTAAACACTATCCCATGTGGATTAGTGCTTTCCCAATTTCCTTTGCAAGTCTCTGGTGTTTCAGACAATCTTTTGACTCTGCACAGATACAGAGTAATAAATTCATAACCTTGCTTTGTGCAGCTTTTGCTCCTAAGTTCATTGCTGTTGGTCTCTCACTGGGGAACAGCCAAGACATCATCAGCCTGCCTCACTTCTCCTTCCCTGTGTTTCAGCTGCAATCAGATTTTTTTCTTTCAAAACTCTTTGCTAATCCATTTTCATTTTTCCTTTTTTTCCCTGTCTTCTTCCCCCAGTCTGATTGTCTGAGCTGCTGCAGCTGTTTGTCAGAATGAACTCCATCAATATAACCAGGACTTGGCATTGCCAGAGTTACCCTTATTTTGCAGGGTTTGGGGGATACTCCTGAGGCCAACACCTGTCACTTGTGGTTGAGGAGAGCTCTTTATAGTAATGACCCAAAGTCCATCCTATTTGCTGGAACAGCCTTCCAGTAGTGTGTTAGTTAATTACAGTAGTTCCAGTTAATGTATCACATGTATATCTAGAGTGTGGCCCCATCTTACTGGGAACAGCTGTAGGTGGAAGGGAGACTATTGTTATGATCCCACTTCTCACATGAAAAGAATATGACATACCAAAATAATGTTAGATGCCTCTGCCTAAATTAAAATGGAAATGAGACCATATGCCAAAGTCAGTTGTATGGATTTTATTTAACAGTAAATGTGAGGTAGAGAGAGATAGAAAGGGGCAGGGGGAAGTAAGGGTGTTAGAGAGAGACAGACACCTTATAGTCACCACCACTTGGGTTCCTGCTGGTCTTTTCAGTGGTAGGACTCCTTAAGTGTTCTTCTGGAGGTACCACTTTTATACAGTCCAGGTTGCAGGTATCAAACTGATGTATGTGCCAGTCCTACTGTTTGGGATGACATGTCTGTAAGCAGCTGCTTCCTTTTCTCACAGTTTGCCATAATGGGAATTTTTGTCCAGATAGGCTACCCAGATCCACCTCACCAGGCCTGGCATCTTCCTATTTTTGCCGTCTGCACTTTCCCCTCAGTATGCATGGTGGAATTTGTCCATTGTGCCAATTCCAAACCTTTCACATCCATGCAGGCCTGAAATTAACTCCTCTTTCCCATCTGAGCCAGTTATGGTGGCTTATCTTAAGGAAACTTCCTTATTTGATGGTGCTCTGAGACAAGTTAACTGTATTCTTTAAGTCCTGATAACTACTGAAGGCCAAAGTAGCTCGGAACGGAAGAGGATGAAAGTGAACTTGTGTTTTATTGCCTCTGAAAACACTTGGAAGTGCCACTTGTCCACAGGGCATTTACGTCCTTGTCGTTTCCTGAGCCTTCTGAGCAACAATAAACAGAAAATTGGAGTAAGGAGTGCCTGCCTAGGAGAGGCAGTATGGCCAGATGGGCCAAATGGGCACAGCTGGAGAGGAATAGATGGATATTCTATTAAAGGGAAACAATGCAAACTGCTGTTACAGTGTCAAGAGTATTTCAGTGCCTGAGCTGCATGTGGTGGATGTGGAGTGACAGAAAATGCTCCCTTGCAGAGCCTTACAAAGGCAAGAAGAGGTTCCCCATGCTCTACCAAAGCCATGAGCAGGGCTTAGCCAGGATCCAAGAGGGTTATAAAAGACTGTCCTGGTTTAGGACAAATTTGAGAGGAAACCTCCAAATGGGGTCTCTCCAGGGAAAAAAAAACCAGATTCAAGCTGCCCCTCCCCCAACTGGTTCAGGAAAAAAAAATTTCCTTGAAGGAAAGTGGAAAAATCTGTTTATTTAACAAGCAAAATATCCACAAGCATAAAAATGGAATAATATTAAACAATGAAACCTCTTGTTGTTCAAAGAGATGGCAAATCCAGGAAAGTCCTTGCTGTGAGGTGCAGCTCGGCTCGCTCAGTCTCTTATCAATCTCTCAGGCTCTGGAGAGTGCCGAGGCCCAGGCCCCAGTGGGCCATAGGCGTGAGCTCCTGGGGTGTGCTGGGTTTTCAGTCCAGATCAGGTTTGAACAGATCCAAGGAAAAAGGGAAAAAAACCACAGTCCAACGAACTTCCCTGCCCCAGCTAGCTAGAAACTAACTAAAAGCAAAGGAGAGCTCTGTCCCACTGTCTGTCCATGCTGCAGACAACACAGTCCGGAGGGAGCTGTGGGGGAGTGAAGACTGTTTCTGAAAACAAACTGCGCGCTTCTTCTTTCTCCTCTTCGCTCTCAGAACCAGTCTTAAAGGTGCAGAACTTAATATATAACATAAACAGAACACACGATTTGGGGATACAGGCATCATAAAGTCACCCCAGGACAAAGACCTTCTTCTAGATTTTTTGTGCAAGGGGAGATAAAGTATCAGTTCCTGCACCTGAATTTTGCCACCTTAAAGTCAGTCCTAAAAGTATAATGGACTGAGTCTCAAATGTGCGCCGCTGCCCTCTCCTGTGTGTGTGGGGGGATGCTGGTTGTGAACAAGGCTTTGTGTGTTGGACACCTCTGTCACTTCTGGACAGAAGGACCAGTGCTCTGCCCTCTTCCATGATTCTGAAGTCCTTGGGTACCTTTGCCTGTGAGAACACCCTTTGACATGATGTCCTGCCTGTCAGCTTCAGAGCAGTGACTCCATGTTTCATGGAAATATCCCTAGAAGATCTGGTGGTAAGGATGAAGTCAACTTTGCACATAGAGTGGGAATTTGATATTTTTGTTAGACATGAAAAATGCAGCTTACCTTTTACAGATTTACAGTGTGTAGTCTTCCTTCAAAGAATGAATTTGTACAGAATTTGCAAGTCAGTATATTAAATGACTTGAATTAAGATTAACTTTTTAAAGTATCCTCAGTGAGAAAGTTAGTGTTTGTCAGTCTGTCTCTTTGTCTGAAATTAATAATGTAATAACATAGGTTCTTCAAACAGGGCATGTAATTAGAATTTATTGAAATCTTATGTCTAGGCTAAGTTTGAAGAAAATAGGTTGTAATGAAACTAAGTTATCAGCAGTTTCCATATCTAATTATTGGGACTCTGTGGTTCTCCTCTAGGTTAGGTGGGAAATCCTTATCCCAAACTCAGACCAACTGAGGGTTTCAAATGGGCACTAATTCAGGGAGGAGGTATGCACAGTTAAAACACCCCAAATAATACCAATTCTTTTCAGTTATGGTGATTCACACCAGCGACATTGTGACTTAAATGTATTATTGCCATCAGCTCCAGCTGAGATGGAACTGAGGTTTAAAGATACCATGTATTTTCCCTCTTATTCTGAACCCTTGGCATAATGAGCAGAAGGGAAATGAATGCTCCCTTATCCTGCTATATATGTGACTTTTTTTCCCAGTGAAATATTCGATTAATTTTCTGAATAAGCTATTCTTGCTTCAGGGAATAATTGCAAGATTTCAGTGCTGTTTGTAACTCTTCAAATAGCTTTGTGCACTGCTGCATTTTAGCTCTGTTTTCACCTGGATGCAGGTCTTGCCATGATGTATTAGAAGGCTTCTGCATTCACATCTGCAACATGGATTCTGGAACTTCTTATGGGGAAGGATTTTCATTCTACCCGCTGCCCCTCCTTCTACTCCCTTCTGTCTTTATTAGGAGAAGAGGAGAAGGAAGAGAAAACAAAGAGTTGACAGAGATGAATATGCTCTATGAATCAAAGCTTCTGGAAATGTTTCTATGGGTTAGTTACCTTCCTGGTGAGAGTAGCAGACATGCACAAAATTTCTGTTGAACTATTCTTTTCTATCCCTAGAAAAATGCCTAGGAACTTGGACAAGAGTATTTTAAATGACGTCTATCTAGCATTCCTTTGTTGCCTGTTTTGTTACTGCTAATTAAGAGAGAAAAACCTTTTAATATTTAAGCACCATTAACTTGGCTGAATTATTAAATGTTAATTTGCATTATGTGCATAAAAGGATCAATCGACAAAGAGAATAAAGCGATGGAGGTGGTTGGGGCTAGAGAGATGTCAGCTCCTCTTATCGGAACCAGAGGGATTTGCTCACTTGTCTGCCAGTTTGTGGTTGTTAATTATCAATACTCAAGAGGGAAAGTACTAGGGACTTTCTAGGACTCTGCTCACCAAAGGTACTGCAGGAACATCAAAGATGCTGTCAAGATAAAACATTACTTGCCTTGATTTCCAGGGGTGTCACTCAGCCTCTGCTGGCTCGGTTCTGTTGACAATTTGCTGGCATTTGCTTTTGATGCTCTCTCCCTTCTTTTCGGGTGAAGCTTGGCCTTTGCACTGTAGACTGGAATTAGGTATGGATTGATCACTGGCTGTGCTTTAAGCTTCTGCTCATCGCAACAATGGCAGAGTGCAATAGCAGCCCTTCTCCACTTAACGGCACTGCCTGGGGCATAAAAGCTTCTGTGTTTTTTGAGGGCCTTTATTGGAACTCATTCGAGCATAAAGGCTTCTTTCCACTGAGGGGCTGTATCACAAGCAGCCTCCATGTATCATCAGCAGCACTCATCTCCAATCCTTAATCTTGCTGCAAGCAGGGGGTTACTCAGCAGAGAGGTGCCAGGTCTCTGTGGTCCCCATGGTCCTTGCCATCTCTGCCAGGTTTGCCAGTGAATGGTTGTGCTGGGGTTGGTGCCATGGTCCCACCAAGTGGCTTGGAGCTGAGAGCAGATCTTATGCATTGGTCCCCTGATAGGTGACTTTGTTGCACGAGACTTGGGTTGTATGTAGGCACCACTGTTCCTAGAGCTTTGGACAAAGATGAGTCTCTGCTGCCCACCATTTTTCAGTAGTAAAATTGGGGTGTACATAGTTGAATTAGGGACAGAGTGTTTACTTCCATCTCTTTCTATGCTTTGTTCTAAACAGGTTTTTAATGAAATTTATTTCAGTGGCTTTTTCTTGTGGCTCTTATCACTCTCTCCTGCTCTCATTCCCCTGTTCCCCCATCCGGCTGTCTGTTTCACAGCTTAAATAGCCTTTTGGTTTCTGTAGAAGATGGGGATAGCAGTAGGTAAACATGGCCATTTGTTGAACCTTTCCTCTCCTGTGTGAAGAGAATGTTTGTGCTGCCATCATGGCATGATTGCCCTCACATTCGCAGCTCGATCTGAGCCCTCTGGATGGGACCTTGGAAGCAGTGGAGCTGTGACAGGTGAGGATTTAGCATTGATTCGGTGCCTGAGTATTTACCTAGCTTCGCAGATGGGCTTTGTGGTCTGCACAGAGCTCTGTGCCTCTGCAGAAACTCTCCTGACAGTGATGGAGCTGCTTTAGTCATGTACATAGGGAGGTCTTCAGAAGGGTTGGGGCACCAGGTAGTCAGTGCCTTGCTTTGCTGCCCCATGTCTGCACACCCACTCTCTGGGGCTGGCAGCCCTGAGAATACATCATCCCCTTTGTCTCTCCATGTAGAGAGAAATCCTCTCCTTTTACAGCTCTTCTCTGCCAGTCCTTCTTCTGCCCACCAGCCTCCAGTTTCCACCTCAGCACTGAAGAATTTGTGCATCAGGGTTAGCATTTTGAAGAATGTCTGCTGATGTTTCATGGAAATGCTCCTATTCTTATGCAATTTCCAATAGGGTACTTTGGTTGCATACAAGTTTGGTTTTTGTTCTATTTCTTCTCCTGTTGTTTTTAGTATACCTGGAGCCTGAATTAATTTCTCTTCCTCTGTTTCCAGCGTGGGTTTTAGCATGTGGGTATGACTCCGCTGGAATGTTCACCAGTAAAGTCTGAAGCATTCCCCCTGTGTCCCACTAGCTAGGGAATCCAGTTTGAAACCACTACCTCTGCTTTGCCTTGTTTTTCATGATTCAGGAACAACAGCTGTCATCTGGTATTTCTTTTTCTGGTTTTGATACGAAAAGGAGCCTGTAGTTATTCATTGATTGAAGTTCATGCACCTTTACTGCTTATCTAGTTGACAGATGATTAGCAAATTGACTTTTTTTCCCATTATGAGGGACTGAAGTGTCTGTGTTGTGCTTTCCTTTTATGTCCTATGCCAGATGATCCAGCCATGAAAAAACAGATGAGTTTCAAAGTAGATGATGGACCTCTTTGTTGAAGACTCACTGTTGTATCAAAGGGGTTCAAAGTATAAAAAGGGAGAAAAAGTAGAAGAAGCAGCACCACTGGTGCTTTGGAAATGAGCTGATCTTGAATTCAGGGGAGAGAGGGTAAAGTCCTTGGGACCATTCAAACAAAGCCCATTTGCCTGCACAAGTTATTATTAGATGGTAGGGACATAATCTGTTGGACTTTGCTACCAATGCTGGCAAGCTGCAGCATGGCTGTGAAAGGTATTTTTCCTGTCTAAGTGGGGATATGCAGCTTCAGTGGTTCCTGCATGCTGTGACAGAGAGGCAGAAAAGGTGAAGCAGAAGTGTGAGTTGCATCTCCATCTGAGCTAGCCTTGGCTCTCAGGTGAGTTGGCTCCTTGGAGGCCCTTGGGGATGGGCACAATGAAAGCTGAAACCAAAGGCAAATGGGTCTGCAGTCTTTCTGTATGCCTGTAGCTGTTCATTGCCCATCAGAGGGTGGTGGGTGCATGGAGCAGCTGGAGATTGGTTCAGGGGAGAGACCTGGAGAGACCTGGAGACCTGGTGGGAGTTTACATAAAGGAGACAAATATCAAACCTACCAAGGAGTCTAGTGCTTGCCTGTTCTGCAGTACTCACCTGTTCCTGCAGTACAGGAGTCAGATAAATAAGTGTCTCTGCTGCTCATATCCAGTTGAGTTTCTCTCTTTGTAGTCCTTTTTTCTCTGACTGGACTGTTTCATTTTTGGATGTTTTACCAGCTGACAAACAGTCATTCTGTTAGTGGTCTGTATCTTTTAGATTAGAGGATTTCTCCCCCAGGCTGCTTGCCTGATTTGTGTTTTCCCCTAAAATGCTCAAGAGATTTTAGTGGCAACTAGAGAAGAAATGTGCAATATTTTGAGCAATCAGCTTGGTGTCATCATCTCACCAAAGTGTGGCTCTGTGGCCCATTTGGTTTTCCATCAAGATTTAGAGATAAAGGTCAGGCTTTGTAGCTGGCACTGCAGGAAGTGAGTTGGGAGAGATGATAAAGTCTCTTTTAGGGTCATTATGAGACAGATATGCTTTTTCCATTTCCCAGCCAAAGCTGAAATCTTCCAGGACAGTTGCTGAGGTGCAGGCTCTGGCTGCTTGTTGGGAGTTAGGTGGCCTTCCTTCTCACTTATGGAATTTTTCCCCATTATTTATGGAATATTTCCCCATTACCTGATGGCTGGTACTTATTTAGTGCTTAAGAAAAGCAAAGAGTTTGGCTGGGCCCAGGGGGAAGAGGAGGCAGGAAAAAGGGAGGGCAGGAGGAGCTGCAGGCTAGCTGGTTTTTCTTCAGTTTGAGAGTGAGACACTATCGTGGAACTGTTTTTGCTGGGAGAGAAGAATTCGCCATCTCCCAGATGAAGCTGCTGCTTCTTCATTTGTGGGCCTCACACCTTTGCCCCGCTGAGATGTGCTGCAGTGCCAGCCACCACCAAAGAGCCTGTGATACACCTCGTCCACCTGCCCAGGACTTTCTCCATGGAGGTTTTGACACATCTCATCCACTGGCCCAGGATTTTCTGCTCATTGCTGCTGTTCCAGGGGGATGTTCTGCAGAGCCCTGCAGGAACGCCGAGATTGACTGCTCACAGAGAATTTCTGAAGCAAGACCTCCGTCCTTCCCATCTCGGCCAAAGACTGCCACAGGGCCCCTGTTTCACTTTTGTTGTTAATGCTGTGGTTATTGGTTTTTGTTTGCCTTGTTCTACATACTAGTAAAAAACTGTTATTCCTATCCCTATATCTGTGCCCGAGACCCCCTTGATTTCAAAATCATCATAATTTGGAGGGAGCTGGTTTACATTTTTCTTTTCATTTCAAGGGATGTTCCTGCCTTTAGCAGACACCTGTCTTCCAAACCAGGACAAATTTTGGTGCTAAACTTGAGGCTCAAGGGCACTGAGAGAAAAAGGGTGAAAAAGGAATAACAGTTCTTAAATAATCTAATTTTTGTGTGCTGGATATAGAAACCTTGTTAGGTGGAACTATGTGGTCTAGCTTACCAGATTCGGGTGGCGCATAGTCACATCTATTCTTCTCCCATTTGCAGCACTTTATCTAAACATGGATCCTATAACTAAGGCTACTGTGGCTGTTACCTAGTTTGTTTTGTGGATTGATAAGGTGAGGAATTAATGCATTTTTAACTTCCTCTGAAAGGTGAGCATGTAGATTCAGAGCTATCATACACTAAATGCATGCTTTTGGGGTTACTTTAATAATGGTACCTACTGTGAGGAAATGACAGCAGGGCAAAACTTTCTCCCAACCGTTCACCCAGCTCTTTGGGCCTACTCCACCAGTTTTCAAAGGGCTGAAATCTTCTCTAAATGCTAATGAGATCATACAGTGGCTGGTGTTGCTGCTAGACCTGTTCTATTTAGCATTCAAGATAACCACCCTGACACCTACCAGAGAGACTAGAGATACTGCCCCAGAGCCTGACCCTGCCCCACAGCCTGCCTCAGAAAATAACCACCCAGATAGGGTGGGTGTTCTGGTGAAGGAGATATGCAAGATGGGCAAGATGCTAAAGGAGTGTATTTATTCAGCTGTTGGGAAGCCCTCTGCCTGCCTTGAAGAGGGAGAGTCTGATGGTACAACAGTGGAACCCACAGACATTACAAATATCCAGTTTCCAGCTGAACCACAAGGGCAGTCACAGCCAGCAGCAGTTGCCCCTGTGCAATTAAGGAAGTCTAGGATAAAGTCAGAAGACCCAGTAAATAAGGATAAGAAAGGAGGACCCTCATAACCTGCAGGGGAGCCAGAGGTTGAGATCATCACCGAGTCCCTGATGTATGAAAGTCTTTATAATCTGCAAAAAGACATTTTGCGACGGGGGCATGAGGCTTATACTACCTGGTTGCTTCGGGTCTGGGACCTTATGGGTATAGGCATACAACTCGATGGTGGTGAGGCAAAGAATTTAGGACCCTTGACCAAAGACTCAGGTGTGAATCAGGTATTCTAGGGGAGCCAGGGCCCCTTTCCCTCTGGGAGTGGCTTTTGATGAGTGTAAGAGGTTTGTACACAGAGAGAGGATGCAGGAGTACCACCTTAGAATGCGCTGGAAGACCCTTGAGGAAGGGATCCAACAGCTGACAGAAGCAGCAGTATTAGAGGTCCTTTTTGGGAGGGGCAGACAGCATGATAATGATCCCGACTTAGGTGCACTGGGCAGATATTGTAGAATCTGGCAATTCTAGGGCCATCCCAATACACCACCTTCATTGCAACAATTAATGCTGGTAACAACTAAGAGACAGTGGGTTCTGTTGACAACAGGCTTAGATATTTCTAGACTATGATCAATGGCCAGATGCAGGCTCAGGTTTCTACTGTAATTAAGAGCCTCCAAGAAGAGATGAAGGAAATGAGGGAGGAGATGAAGGAGAACAGTTCCCATATGGCACCAGTGCGAGTCACAGGCCCCAAAGTCCGAGCCTAATGTTCCCCAGCTAGAGAGGGAGGGTACACTCCATGAGCAGAGCTGTGGTTCTTTCTGCTTGGCATGGGAAAGACATGGGAAAGTGGGATGGGAAACCAACTTCTGTCCTGGCAGCACGGGTGCTCAGGAAGGGGAACACTAACCAGAAAAGCTCCACTAAAGTGAAGGTAGCCTCAACCTCCCATGACCGAACTGCCAGACAGTACAGCAG